>PVIY010024590.1:0-37833 GCA_004026745.1 Myrmecophaga tridactyla
CTCCTCCCCCTGTGCAAGGACCCACTCACGCCCTCCTTTCCCTGTTCCCAAACTTCTGTGCCCTGTACCCCACATCCTGACACCCATGACCCACACGCTCCATGTGCCCACCTGTAACCTGCCCACATACTAGCCCCAGCACATCCACTCAGCACCTCATCCCGCCGTGCCCTATCTCTGTGTCCCCCATGCCACAACCTGCTTCTGCACTCCAAGGCATGCCTGAGCTACAGCTCGCTCCCACTGCTGCTGCACTGGACCTCCACAACCCCGCAACCCACACCCCATGCTCACAGGCACCGGTGTAGCATCTCCGACCCATGCATATATGTGCACTGCAACCTGTAACCACACTTTTGTCCGCCTTCCCATGCCCCATCCTGCTCCACATCTATCCTGCAAATACAAAGCTTTAGACTGCTGAAGGAACTCAACTTCCAAAGCAGTCTTATCAAGATATCCTCACAAAATAGCAAATCAGAAGCAATACCATATTCCCGGAAGTATTGTAGAATTTAGCACCACTCTTAAGGACTTGAAGGATGCAGGGGTGGTGAGTCCCACCACATCCCCATTCAACTCTCTTATTTGATCTGTGCAGAAAACAGATGGGACTAGGAGGATGACAGTGGATTATCATAAACTTAATCAGATGGTGACTCTAATTGCAGCTGCTATTTCAGATGTGGTATCATTGCTTGAGCCAATCAACACATCTCCTGGCACAATAGTATGCAGCTATTGATCTGGCAAATGCTTTTTTTCTCAATAGCTGTTAGTAAGGACCATCAGAAACAGTTTGCATTCAGCTGGCCTTGCCAGTAGGTTCACTGTCCTGCTTCAGGGATATATCAGCTCTATATCACAATCTTGTCTACAGGGAGCTTGATCATTTTTCCCTCCCTCAAGACATCACACTGGTCCATTATATTGATGATATCATGCTGATTGGACCTAGTAAGCAAGAAATAGCAACTATTCTAGACTTACTAGTAAGGCATTTGTGGGTTAGGGGATGGGAGATAAATCCAACAAAAATACAGGGGCCTTCCATCTCAGTGAACTTCCTAGGTGTCCAGTGGTGTGGGGCATATAGAGATATTCCTTCTACAATGAAGGATAAGCTATTGCATCTGGCCCCTCCTATGACCCAAATAGAGGCACAATGCCTTCTTGACCTCTTTGGATTTTGGAGACAACATATTCTTCATTTGGGTGTGCTACTCTGGTCCATTTGCCGAGTGACCAGAAAAGCTGCTAGTTTTGAGTGGAGACCGGGGCAAGTGGAGGCTCTGTGACAGGTCCAGGCTGCTGTACAAGCTGCTCTGCCATTTGGGCCATATGATCTAGCAGATCCAATGGTGCTGGAAGTGTCAGTGGCAGATAGAGATGCTGTCTGGAGCCTTTGGCAGGCCCCTATAGGAGAATCACAACACAGATGCTTAGGATTTTAGAGTAAAGCCTTACTATTCACTGCAGATAACTACTCTCCTTCTTTTAGCTTTTAGCTTGCTACTGGGTCTTAGTAAAGACTGAATGCTTAACCATGGACCACTAAGTTACCATGAGACCTGAGTTGCCTATCATGAGTTGGGTATTGTCTGACATACCAAGCCATAAAATCAGGCATGCACAGCAGCACTCCATTATAAAATGGAAATGGTATATTAGAGGCAGGGCTCAAGTAGGTCCTGAAGGCACAGGTAAGTTACATAAGGAAGTTACATAAGCCAAATGCCTATGGCCCCTTACCACATTACCTTCTCTTTCCCAGACCAGAACCATGGCCTCTTGGGGAGTTCCTTATAGTCAGTTAACTAAGAAAGAGAAAGCTTGGGCCTGGTTTACAGATGGTTCTGCACATTATGCCGGGACCACCAGGAAGTGGAAAGCTGCACTACAACCCCATTCTGGGATGTCCTTAAAGAACAGTGGTGAGGAGAAATCCTCCCAGTGGGTGGAACTTCAAGCAATGTACCTGGATGTTCATTTTTCTTGGCCAGAAGTGCATTTGTTTACTGACTCATGGGCTGTTGCTAATGGTTTGGCTGGATGATCAAGGACTTGGAAGGAGCATAATTGGAAAATTGGTGACAAAGAGTTCTGGGGACTACATAAGTGGATAGGCCTTTCTGAATGGGCAAAGAACCTAAAGATATTTGTGTCCCATGTGAATACTCACCAGAGGGTGACTTCAGCAGAGGAAGGTTTTAATAAATCAAGTAGATAAGTGAGTGACCCATCCTGTGGATACAAGTCATCCTCTTTCCTTAGCCACTCCAGCAATTGCCCAATGGGCTCATGAACAAAGTGGTCATGGTGGTAGGGATGGAGGTTATGCATGGGCTCAACATGGACTTCCACTCACCAAGGCTGACCTGATTATAGCTACTGCCGAATGCCCACTTTTGTGATTGTGTCTATATATATAAAGTCTTAGGAAAGGACCACTATGGATGACTTTCAGACCAAAATAGTCATGAGACATCTCCAGGGGACAGCAATGCTTCCTCAGTGTACACATATCTTATCACGGAGGAGATGTCTCCTCATAGTGCTGAATTGTACTAGAGTAATTGCTGGGCCAGAAAGGGGTCCTTCGGGGGCAGCATCAGAGCCATCTATCCTGTTGGCTGAGTCAGCACTGTCCCCTTTAATTCACCACGGGTTCCCTGTCTAGGCAGCAGAACCCTCTCAAATGGCACAGTCATGCCACCTCTGACAGCGGTCTCAGTCTATCTGTTCCTTTTGCTCTTATCCTGACACTCTGTTGGTTTTCTTTTTTCCCTTCTCCACCTTCCTTTCACACCTCATTCTGGACTCAGGCCCCCTGGCTCTACCTGACCCTGCCTGCCTGGGTACACCCCCTAGAGGATGGCCATCTCTGCTTGAGCTATGGGCAGGACAGACATTCACAGCAGGGCCCACAGCCCCTGCACAGCGATCCTCTAATAAGATCCAAGTATGAAAGCTAAATAACTCAATTCCCAGAACCTGTCTGTACTGCCAAATGATTAATTTCTGGAGTTGATGGCATTTTAAACATTACTGGGAAATACAAGTTCCCATGTCTTGCATTTTAGTATCCTGTATGTTGCTTAATTTTTAAAATTCCTGTAGAAATGGATTATATGCCACTCTAACTTTAATGCTTTTCACATGTAATCTCTACATCACATCAAAATAAATATGCGCTCCATCTACAGTGAACATACAATTAAAACTAGTTACCTCCTGTGGTAGTTAGATTCAGGTGTTAACTTGGCCAAGTGAAGGTGCTTAGTTCTATTACTGTGGACATGAGCCAATGGTATGTGAACCTCATCTGTTGCTGATTACATCTGCAGTCGGCTAGGAGGCGTGCCTACTACAATGAATGATTTTTTTTTTTTTATAATTTTTTTTTTTAATTTGCATATGGGCAGGAGGCACCAGGGATTGAACTCCAGACCTCCAGCACGGCAGGTCGGAGCTCTGCCTGCTGAGCCACAGCAGCCGCCCAATGAATGATTTTTTATTTAATTAGCTGGACGCTTAAATGAGAGAGCTCAAAGTAGCAGAGTCCAAGCAGCTCTGCATACCTCATCTCAGCACTCACAGTTCAGCCCAGGCCTTTGGAGATGTGGAAAGGAATCACCCTGGGGAAAGTTGTTGGAACCCAGAGACCTGGAAAGGAGGCCAGCAGAGATTGCCCTGTGCCTTCCTGTGTAAGAAAAAAACTCAGTTGAAAGTTAGCTGCCTTTCCTTTGAAGAACTATACATTTTTAACTAAATAAATCCCCTTTTATTAAAAGCCAATCCATCTCTGGTGTATTGCATTCTGGCAGCTAGCAAACTAGAACATCTCCCCCCACCCCACTCCCTTCAGTCAACACTCACTAAGATCAAGATCAGCCTTTGGGGCATAGATAGACAAACTATTAGAATAGTATTGTGTTGGAGCTTAAATAACCCTGTTTCCCAATATCTCACATTGGCTTAGTCAATAAAGACGGTGAATTAGCTCATGAACCATCGGCCTGGAAGTTGGTGGATCTAGGTTGGTTCAATGTGATGAACAAGGCTCTCTCTTTCTACTCTGTCATCTCATGGAAGTTTTGTGCCCAGCTGGCCTGATACAGTCTCAGGTCAGCTCCCAAGACCCAAGACCCAAGGCTTCATGCATCCTGTGCAAGGTAGCAGGAAGGAGGGAGCTCTCCCCATGGTCCTCTCATCATGGGGAGAAAATTTTCACACTGAATATATTGACCAAAATGTGCCCAACTGTATTAGTGAGGGTTCTCCAGAGAAACAGAACAGGATATAACCCTATATGTAAATAAGAGATTTATTATAGGTAGTGGCTCACACGACCATGGGGATTGGCAAGTCACAATTCCAGAGGGCTAACCACAAGTCAGAAACTTCAAAGAAGGTGATGTTGAGCTCCCCAAAAGTGAGCTGGCTGAAGTAGAGATAGAAATTCTTCTTTCTGACTGCCAAAATTCTCAATTCTTACTTTAAAACCTCTAACTGAGTGGATAAGGAGACTCTCTATTGCTGAGGGTAATCCCGTTTGTTGATTGTAAATGCAGATAGCCATAGATGCAATGCATTGACTAATGCCATAAATCCACCTTTGATGTAACTTCATAGAAACAATCAGGCCAAATGACTGGCCAAATGACCTAGCAATCCCTGGAGAAGGGGCACAGAATTACTATGCTTGACTCAGTCTTCAGATTCATCCTGTGGGCTCACCTGACTACACCACTGCCAGTACACTGGTTTCCTTAGATGAGGGGAAAAAAGGGGTGGTTATTGGTTATGCCAGAGTCACCCATTCAGTTGACTGATGAGGAAATTGAGGCTCAGAGAGGTAAAGTGACACACTTAGACTCAATTTAAAAGTGACACACTGAGACTCAATTTATAAAATCTCTGTCCCATGCTCTTCCTGAATGCCTTGCAGAGATATGTTGTATTAGTGTAGGAATTGCCAGTGCTTTCTTTTCCTGGAAAATAGGATCCATCTTCCTTTTCCTTCTCCCAGAAAATAGGATCCATCTTCCTTTTCCTTCTCCCATAAGACTTCTCCATACAGAGTGGAGGTGGTGAGGAAACGGCTCCCAGTAGGCTTCAGTATAATCTTCTCACCCTGCCCCTGTCCCAACACCATCTCTCATTTTCCTTTTGGCTTCATTTCACCCAGTGACCCTGAGATATTGCTTTGATGTCCTTTCAAGTTCTGTGATAAAAACTCACAAGCAAGGCAAACAGCATGTAGAGTTTCTACTGGATGTACAAGGTATGAGGTAGAGGTAGAAACAGCCCTTGCCTTCTTGCGTCATGACTGTAATGAGGTAACACGTAAGAGTAAGAGGTAGAAGCACTGAGTCCACCATAGTTTCCTGTGGCTGAGACATCCGGTGGTTAAACTTCACCAACAGAACGATGCAGTTAAGTACTGCAAGCAGTTTTCAAACAAGAAACCTTCAAAACTCTTCTGGACCATTCAGTGGGGTCCATCCTACACTTGCCAACCCTTTCTCTTAATTTTCCTCCTCAACCGCCCTCCATGAGACAAGGAAGTACACTCATGCCCAGTCCTTAGCCTCAGAGTGCATCCTCACAAAGACCCAACAAAATAGGAGCTGGAGACTCACAGGCAATCTAGGGAGCCTTATAATTAAGTACAAGTACTTAAATAACTTCAGAGTTTAACAACTTGTGTAATGTTTCCAAAATATAAAATTAATACTATGGAAGAACCTATGCACCATTTATGATGAATTATGTTTAGAATGCCAGGATCTAGGTCCCTTCCCACTCCCTGCTCTCATCCACCCCATTGCACACCCCCCACTCCCAACCTTGGTAGTGGCTCCACAGGCTTCATCTGTGCCCCACTTCCTCTTCCCTCATTAAGGGGTCTGAAGGGGGCTCAAGGATCCTCCAGCCAGGCCACCTCACTACTCAGGGAAAGGAAGGCCAGAGCAGAAACCCTGAGCCCCCCACTGCCCTGAGCTCTGCCTCCCCAATTCACAGATTTCCTGGAGAAAATAAGAAACCAATCCATAGGGATCTCATTTAATCATGCCTTGATTTTCATCTTTTCCTCTTTTGCAATTTTTAAAAAAATTGTGAAGTATATTATATATTCCAAAGCACATATACAGCATACAAATATAGTTCCTTCCCTTTTCTTGTTCTACAGTTTCAAGGTGAAAAAAATCCAGAATGGGGTGAAGCAGGGGCAGGGAATGTCATGCATATGCTAAAACTGGCCACCCAGGGGCCATGTAGAAGGGCAGCACCTGGCTCCTACTGCACAGTGCACTGTGTGCTGGCAGTTCCCACAGGGGCAGGAATTCTGCCACAGACCCTAGCAGCATGCTCAGCTTCCAGCTGCTGGGCAAGATTGGAGGCCCAGCAGTGCTGTCCTACTTGTAGCTGGACCTCCCCCCGAGAGATTGACCCCTAACTCTGTATATAAATCCAAATATTTTAATATATAAACTGGTTATTCACGCACTGTTTATCACATTTCCAACAAGTGAAACAACACTAGATCCGGACTCTCATAGTAGAAACCTTTTTATCCAAACATTGTTGATAAATGGTCAGGACACCAACTGGTCATCTAATTCAAAAATAATTAAAATCATGGTGTAATAATTCTAACTGCATCATACAAGTTGTACTTTTGTTGATTCTTAACAGCTCTATGATTCTTAATAGTAAAATGGGGCAATTTTCCAAAGAGGCTGTATGCTCCATGCAGCTCCCTTTTCACCCCCAGGCTGGGCGCTGAGGCTCCTAAAGGGCTTTCTGCCCTGTGTTTTTAGCACTGGGATATTTCCAGGCTCCATGGCTCAAGTCTACTAGCCCTTCTAGACTCTTTTGTGGCCACATATTCTTTTAGAATCAGCCTCAAGGCATCAAATTCTCCCCTTTCCCCCCATGTCCATTTCTATTTCAAGTTTGTACATCTAGACCAACCTTCAGAATCTGCCTTCCCTGACCTGGGAGATGAGCGGTGACCCCTCACACTCCAGGCTCTGGGAAGCCCAATTTGCGTCCAGATACCCCACACAGTACAGCCACACAGGCTCAAGGTGTGGCCCCGCTGCTTTCTTGGTGCCTTGTGCAGTCATTAAGCCGGGGTGGGGTGGGGGACTCTGGTAGTGGCCTTTCCTGTTCTGAAGAGTAGAAGGTCCTTTCTGTCTTCAAGGATCAGGCTGCAACAGAAGGAACTGGGATTGCAGTGTGAACCCATCAGAACTGTTCCCGTCAGCTTCGCCCAGGCAGCTCCCACCCCAGAGAGGGGCTCCATGACCTGAGAGCCTTCCTGTGCTGCCTCCCACCTATGGAATGATGTCAGGACACACTGATCTCCAGGTCTTTTGGGGCCAGTTGCAGAGGGAAGCAGTACCTCTGGTGGGAGCCCTCATTTGCAGGAAGAACAACTTCCCTGTTCTTCTGGTTATTCTTTAGTTAACTGAGTTCTTGTTAATTCTTTATTCACTTTGCCATGTTACTTTGTGATGTCCTAGATGAATAGTGTACTTTCCCATCATCAGACTTTGGGGCTATGTGACTTACTTGGCCGGTGAAACATTAGCAGGCATGTCACAAGCAGAGACCCTTAAATGTGCTGCCATGGTGTGACCTCTTGCACATCTGTGAGAGGAGCATGACACAGGCAGCTGATGCAGCATCAGCCTGGTCCCCACACTAAACCCAATCCACAGTCTGAAACAAGCCAGTTGACCCATAACCTGATGAAGAGCCACCCAGTAAAGCCTAGCCTAAGATCAGCCAAACAACCACCAATCCATATACCCACATGAGTAAGAGGGAAAATAATTGTTTTTAGTAGTCCTAAGATTTTGGAGGTTGTGTGTTAAAAAGATGACTAATACAAGCCATAAGTCCCATTTCACTTAAGATCCACAGGTTCTACCTTGAAAAGAGTTTGGTGACACTACCCTGTGCCATTCTAATTCCTGCCTAAGAACAGAAATGGAATGATGCAACTATGTAGTTTCAGTTCTAGGAAAGACATAGGACATTCTACATGACGATTTGGCACAAGCTTTTGAGACACACATCTTCTTTGCAGCAATAGAGTTCTCACACTTTATCTGGCTTGCTTTACTCTTTGCTTCCAATCCCAACCATCAGGTAGGAAAACCTGATGCTAGATTCCTGAGCAAAGCATCCAATAAAGGTATTCTAGCATCTTCCTTCCACTATCCCATGCTCCACTCATCTGCTTGAATGAACATTTCACGTTCTCAGTGAGCTGTATATGATAGCACCCTACTTTCAGACTTGTCATAACTGAAAGGTTTTGTTTAGTTCCATGGAACATTCTTTAGTTGGGCAAACTAAACTGCCAACCCAAGCCAATATTATTCTACTATGGAGAGATATTTCAAATCTTTAAGTGGGAAATCCAGCAATACTTGACTCTTCACTTCAAGCAATACGTGGGAAAACACATTAAAACCCTGATATTTATTCCAGAGCACACTAATTTTAAATCCTTTTACCTTCAAAATAGAAATTATAGGTAAGATAAGAAGTACTTAGAATTCCAGTCCACAAAGATGGCAACATAAGATGTTTCAGGGTGCTGTTACCCCATGGAATCTTTGAACAGCTAGCACAAATTGGCGAAGCCTATTCTTCAAAACTCCAGAAAACAGTTAAAGGGTTGTAGTAACTGGGTGAGTGCTGGATAAAGACAACGCAATTTTAAAAGTGGTAGGAGAGCAGTGCAATGGTGGCTCAGTGGCAAAATTCTTGCCTGTCATGCCAGAGACCCACGTTTGATTCCCAGAGCCTGCCCATGTCAAAAAAAAAAAAAAATGGTAGGAGACTCTTGTGGCACTTTTCCTGGCCTCTTCTCCACCCCTTCCTTGGTGCAATGTGGGGTGGAGCCATCCTGTACTAGTGGGTCCCTGGTCCCATTCTGGAGGAAGTAGAATAACCCTATATGCACATTGGTGTACTTGTATGATGGTGCAAATCAACTGAGTGGCAGCTAAAAGACTGAACCAGGAAGCTCATCTCTGTCTCAAGCTTCCAGATCTTGCCCTGCAGGCATAAGCAGCTTGGGGACAGCTAAAGCAGTGTGAAAGCATTTAAGTCAAAATGGCCTGAAGAAAGGATTATCTCCTTTAAGACATATAATAGAGCAAGGAGGAGATGAAGGAAGTCTATTTCATAGGAATTAGAGAGGGCATTCTAATTCCAATAAACAGGGAAATTCCTAAGGCCATGAACAAGCCCAAGCTTAGGGCAAGACACAGGCTCAGAAAAGACTGAGAGTACCGTAAACTTCACATATGCCTCAGGATGCTCTTGTTGATAGGAGGGCTGTACTCTAAAGGAGAACACCATCAATTCAGAGCCAGTGTGAAAGAACATGAATGGTGTTTACTACATTTGTTGTTAGCTCCCAGCACTCAAGGAAATCTCTGTCATATTACAAGCTGTATATAAACATAAGAAATAGACAATTCAGAGACACAACCCCCAGAGTTAGCATTTTAAAATATTAAAATGTGTAGATTACAAGATAAACAAATGAACAAGAAATAATTGTCCATCCAAAGGAACAAGATAAAAATTCAGAAGCCATTAATGAGGAATACCAGACTTTAGACATATGGAACAAAGACATTAAAAATGATCATCACCAGATTTTGTCTAAAGATATGAATGAAGCTGATCTGGATAAGATGAAGGTAAAACCGAATACTGGGTAAAGAATAATATGGTCCATATTTTCAAACTTCAACCTCTGTGCAAGATCAAAGGGAGAGATGTTTATCTGGTGCAAAATTTATATTTTAGGTAGCACATTATCTAATTTAACGTATATGGTCAGTTTACTTGGACACCATAATTACATGGAATCTTGAATAGGGCGTGAGATCTGGTTGGTTCGTATAGGTTAGTGTGGTGCCCCAATATATCCCAGAGTAATTTGGGCAGAGAATAAAAAGTATTTGCAAAGTCCCCTTGGGGGTCTGGGGAGAAAGGAAGAAATATTCAACTTCCTTATCTGGGGAATTCCTGATATTCTCGCAAGCAGTGAGGACAACAAATTCACTAGGCTGAGCCCTCAAACTTGGGGTTCATCCCTATGAAGCTTATTCCTGCAAAGGAGAGCCTAAGCCTACTGATAAGTATTCCTAAGAATCACCCCCAGAGAGCCTCTTTGTTGCTCAGATATGACCTTTCTCTCTAAGCGAACTTGGAGGTGAACTCACTTCCTTCCCCCTTACATGGGACATGACTCCGAGGGGTGTAAATCTCCCTGTCAATGTAGGACCTGACTCCTGGGGATAAGCTGGGATCCAGCATCATCTGAACGAGAAAGCCTTCTTGACCAAAGTGGAGAAGAGAGAAATGAGACCAAAATAAAATCTCAATGGCTGAGAGACTTCAGAGTCAGGAAATATCCCTTTTTTAGTTCATGGTGTATTTTAGTGGCTAGAGGAAAGTACCTGAAACCGCCAAACTGTGTCCCAGTAGCCTTGATTCTTGAAGAAGACTGTAAAACTATATATTTTTTACAATGTGACTTTGTGATTATGAAAACCTTGTGTCTGATGCTCCTTTTATCCAGGGTAGGAACAGATCAGTAAAAAAAAAAATAAGGATAAAAATAAACAAATAATTGGGAGAGATAAAGGGTAAACATTGGGTAGATTGAAAATGCTGTGGGTCAATAAGAGGGAGTTGTAAGGGATATGAGATATATGAGTTATTTTTTCTTCTTTTTAATTTATTTTCTGGAGTGATGCAAGTGTTCTAAAAATGATCATGGTGAAGAATGCACAATTATATGATGATATTGTGAGCCTTTGATTATATAATATGTTTGGACTCTGTGTGTAGATATTTCTCAATAAAAATATTTTAAAGATGATCTTCAATATTCTCAAGTAGATATACGAAAATATGGAGAAAGAACTAAAGAGTACCAGGAACACAATGAATGCATGATATTAGAGTCTCAATGAGGAAATAGAAAATTTTAAATGGAAGCAAACAGTGCACAGGTGGTTCAGTGGTAGAATGCTTACCTTCTATGTGGGAGACCCAGGTTTGATTTCCAGACCACACACACACACACACACACACACACACACACACACACACAAAGGAAAGCAAATAGAAATACTGGAGTTGAAAGTCACAGTAACTGAAATGAAAAATCCCCTAGAGAGTTTCAACAGCTAATTGGAGCTGGCAGAACAAAGAATAAGTGAACCCCAAAACAAGACAATTTAAATTATTCCTTCTGAGAATCAGAAAGAAAGAAGGCATTTAAAAAGGGAAGAGAGCTAAGTTACCATCAAGTGTATCAATATATGCATTATGGAAGTCCAAGAAGGAGAAGAAAGAGAGAAGATGGCAGAAGGACTATTCAAAGAACTAACGGCAGAAAAATTACCAAATAAAAAAAATACATGCATATGCACGTTCAAGAAGACCAATGAACCCAAACTAGGATAAACTTAAGGAGAAACATGACAAATACATAGAAATCAAACTGTTGAATCCAAGGACAGGAGAGAGTTCTGAAAGCTGCAAGAGAGAAGAAACATCTTATTTACAAGGCAATCCCAATAATATTAAGTGCTGCTTTCTGATTAGAAACCATGGAGACAAGAAGGCAGTGGGATGAAATATCTAATGTGTTGAAAGAAAGCAATTTTGTCAATGAAGAATTTTACATCCAGTGAAACAGTTTTTCAAAACTGAAGAGGAGGATTAAACATTCCCAGATAAACAAAAGCTAGGAGAGTTTGTCCCATGAGACCTGTCCTACAAACAATGCTAAAAGTAGTTCTTCAGACTGAAAGGAAAGGACACAAGACAGAGTATCATAGTTGTATAAAAAATAAAGATCTCTGGTAAAGGTAACCAATGGATAATTATAAATGCCAGTACTCCTGTATACTATTTTTTGGTATGTAACTGCACCTTTTCTTCTTACAGTTTCTAAAACATAGATATAAAAAGTAATGATCAATCTATGGTTTGAAACATAAAATATATAAATATATAATGTTTAATAAGTACAACAAAAAAGCAGGGGACAGAAGGATTTAGGAACAGACTATGTGCACACTATTGAGGTTATGTTAGTATCAAATCAATCATGATTGTTCTAAAAGTGCAATGTTAAATTTAAGCCCTCTGGTAACCACAAAGAAATAAATGAAAATTATATACACATAAAAAATGAGAAGCACTGCAAAACATTAAATAAATAAGAGAATATACATTAATGGAAGTATTGAGGGGCAAAAAATGGCATAAGGTTTACAAAGACCATGTAGTAAAATGTCAGAAGAAAGTCCTGCATGATCAGTAGATACTTTAAATGTAAATAGATTAAACTCTTCAGTCAAAGGCAGAGATTGACAGAATGGATTAAAAATAAATACATGACCCAACCATTCGCTGTTTACAAGAGGTTCACCTTAAATTCACAGACATATGTAGGCTGAAAGTGAAAGGATGGGAAAAACATAACATGAAAATAGTAACCAAAAGAGAGCTGGAATAGATATAATATCTGAGAATGGAAGGAGATTGACAGATTTTTGTGGCTTTGATTTGCATATCCTAATGTCTAATGATGTAAAGCATATTTTCATGTGTTTATTGGCCACTTACATATCTTCTTGGAGAAATGTCTGTTTAAGTCTTTTACCCGTTTTGGGGAGGGGTACTTGTCTTTTAATTGCTGAATTGTAAAAGTTCTTTATGCATTGTGGATAATGGATCCATATCAAACATATAATTTGCAACTATTTTCTCCCATCAGTAAATCATTTTTTACTTTCTTGATAGTGTTTTTGAAGCCCCCAAATTTTTAATTTTTAAGAAGTCCAATTTATCTGTGTTTTCTTATGTGTGTGGTATCATATCTAAGAAACTACTGACTAATCAAAGGTTATGAAGATTTTCATCTATAGTTCTTCCAAGAGCTTCATAGCTTGAGAGTTTTACATTTAGATCACTTATATATTTTAGTTAACATTTGCATATGATATGGGGTCCAACTTCATTCTCTTACCTGTGGACATCCACTTATCCCATCACTAGCTATTGAAAAGATTATTCTTTCTCCCACTGAATTTCCTTAGCACCCTTATTGAAAAGAAAATCAATCATCCAAAGATAAATGGTATCATTTCTAGACTCCCAATTCTGTTCTATTAGTCTATATGTTTATCCTTATGCCAGTACATGCAGTCTTGATTATTGTAGCTTTGAAGTAAGTTTTGAGTCAGGAAGTATGCATCCTCAAACTTTATTTTTCTTTTTCAAGATTGATTTTGTCAGAAAGAAAGATAGACGATAAAGACTGAAATTGTATAATCTAGGCATGCCTAGAGTGTATAATGATAGTGACTAAAAGTACAATTTTTAAAAATGTTTTTGCATGAGGAAGAACAAAGGAATGTCATTACTGCAGGGTGCTGAAAATAGATGGTAATTAATATTTAAAATTTTCAACTTATGTGTGAGACTAAAGCAAAAAATGTTTATTTGGTACAAAATGTATATTTTGACTAGCGCATTTCCTATATAACCTATGTGAACAGCTTAATTGAACACCATAAGTAAATGGAACCTTGAGTAGGACATGAGTTTTGTTGGCTTGTCCAGAGTGATGCTCTGATAAATCCCAGAGTGATTTGAACAGTGAATAAAAAAAAAAATCTGCAAAGTCCCCTTCGGGTAATGGTGAGAACGGGGGAAAATTCAACTTCCCCAAGTTGAATTCTTGATATTCTCACAAGCAGTGTGGACAACCAAAGCTATATGCAGAGCCCCCAGTCTTGGGGTTTATTCATATGAAACTTAACCCCACAAAGGATAGGTCAAGCCTACTTAAAATTAGACCCCCAAGAGAACCTTTTTGGTTGCTCAGATGTGGCTTCTCTCTCCAGCCAACACAATAAGCAAACTCACCACCCTCCCCCTGTCTGTGTGCAACATGACTCCCAGGGGCGTGGACCTTCCTGGCAACATGGGACAGAAATCCTAGAATGAGCTGAGACTCAGCATCAAGGAATTGAGAAAACCTTCTGGACCAAAAGAGGGAAGAGTGAAATGAGACAAAGTATCAATGGCTGAGAGATTCCAAACAGAGTGGAGAGGTTATCCTGGAGGTTATTCTTATGCATTAAGTAGATATCACCTTGTTAGTCAAGATGTAATGAAGAGGCTGGAGGGAACTGCCTGAAAATGTAGAGCTGTGTTCCAGAAGCCATGTTTCTTGAAGATGATTGTATAATGATATAGCTTTCACAATGTGACTGTGTGATTGTGAAAACCTTGTGTCTGATGCTCCTTTTATCTACCTTGTCAACAGATGAGTAGAACATATGGAATAAAAATAAATAATAGGGGGAACAAATGTCAAAATAAATTTAGTTGAAATGCTAGTGATCAATAAAAGGGAGGGGTAAGGGGTATGGTATGTATAAATTTTTTTTTCTGTTTTCTTTTTATTTCTTTTTCTGAATAGATGCAAATGTTCCAAGAAATTATCATGATGATGAATATGCAACTATGTGATGATATTGTGAATTACTGATTGTATATGTAGAATGGAATGATCAAAATAGGAATGTTTGCATTTGTTAGGTGTTTTTTGGTATTTAAAAAAACAAAATTAAAAAAATTAAAAAAAAAAGATTGATTTTGGCTGTTCTGGGCCCCTTGAGTTTCCATATGAATTTTAGGGTGATCTTGTTAATTTCTGCAAAAAGTGCAGAGATTTGGTATGGACTGTGTTGAAACTGTAGCTCAATTTGAAGAGTGCTGCCATGTTAACAAATTAAGTCTTCCAGTCCGTGAGGATTGAAAATCACAGGTGACTTTCTGTTTATTTAGTTCTTATTTAATATTTCTCATGATGTTTTGCAGTTTTCAGAGTACAACCCTTGCATTACTTTTGTATTTATTTCCACATAGTAAATAGAATTTTAAATGGATTTTTTTCTTAATTTCATTTTCGGAATGCTTGTTGCTATGTAAATAAAGGCAACTGATTCTTGTATATTGACCTTTTATTCTGAACCCTTGCTGAATTTGTTCATTAGCTAGAATATAACTTTTTATTCCTTAGTATTTTCTATATGCAATGCAATGTCACCTGCAGATACAGACAATTTTGCTTCTTCCTTTATAATCTGGATATGTTTTATTTCTTGTTCTTGGTCAGTTGCTCTGGCTAGGATTTCCAGTTTAATGCTGAATAAAAGTGGTGAAAGCTAACAACTTTCTTTTCTTCCTGATCTCAGAGGGAAAATTTTAGTCTTTCACTATTATGTATGGTATTAGCTGTGTGTTTTTCATAGACATTCTCTTTCAGATTGAGGAAGCTCCTTTCTATCCCTATTTTGCTGATTGTCTTTATCATGAAAGGATGTTGGATATTTGTCAATTTTTAAAAATTTAAACTATTGAGATGATTATGTGATTATTTCTCTTCCCCTTTATCCTTAATATGGCATATTTATTATGATGATTGATTTTTATATTTTAAACCAATCTTGCACTTCTGGGATATATCCCAATTGATCATGGTGCATAATCTTTTTCATATGTCACTGGATTCAGTTGGTTAGTATTTTGCTAAGTATTTTAGTTTCTATATTCATTAGGGCTCTTGGTCTGTAGTTTTCTATTCTTGTGATATCTTTGTCTGGCTTTTATATCAGGATATTAATGACCTCATAGAAAGAGTTGAGAAATTGCTCCTTCATCTCTGATTTTCCTGGAAGAGATTGTGAAGTTTGGGCATTAGTTCTTCTTTAAAAGTTTAGTAGAATTTATCAGTGAAACCACTGGGGCCTAGAGTTCTTTGTGGAATATATCTTTTTATTCCTAATTCAATGTCTTTGCTTTGTATAGGTCTATTCAGGTTTTCTATTTTTTCTTGAGTCAGTTTTGGTAGTTTATGTGTTTCTAGGAATTTTTTTCATTTCATCTAGGTTATCTAAATTGGTATTAAACTGCTCATATGATTCCATTATAATCATTTTATTTCTGTAAGGTTGATAATAATGTACTCTCTTTCTCAATTTCATTAATTTGACTTTTTATATTTTTCTTGGTTAGTGTAGTTGTCAGTTTTGAAAAGAAAAGTTAGAGGTTTGTCAGTTTTGTTGATCTTTTCAAGGAACCCAATTTTTGTTTCATTCTTTTCTCTTTTGTATTTCTATGCTCTGTTTCATATATTTCCACTCTTACCTTTGTTATTTCCTCATCCTGCTCTCTTGGATTTAGTTTTCTCTTCCATTTATCATTTCTTAAAGTGGAAGTTCAGGTTATGATTTGAAATGTTTCTTCTTATTTAATATAGGTTTCCTCCCTTTAATTCTGTCAGGTTTTGCCTTATGTATTTTTGGGCACTATTAAGTTCACATATGTTTGTTATTGTTTTATCTTTTTGATGAAGTAATCCCTTAGTCATTATAAAATATCCTTTTTTGACTCTAGTAACAATTTTATCTCAAAGTTTGTCTGATGTTAGTATGTCCACTCCAGCTCTCTTTTGGTTACTGTTTGCATGACAAATCTTTTTCCTTTCAACCTATTTACATCTTTGAATCTTAAACACATCTCTTGTAGACAGCATATAGTTGGATTTTTTTTTTAAAGCCATTCTTCCAAGCTCTGCTTTAAATTGGACTGATGAGTCTGTTTACATTTAATGTGATTACTGGTGAGATAGGCTTTATCTCATTCTTTTGCCATGGAATAATTTGTAACACATTCACAACATTCTTTCATAAAAGGTCTATGAGTGGTAAACTAAATGAGTCTCATAGTTTTAAATAGTCTTTTGTTCACCTTCACCTTTTAGCTTTTATTTACCTTCACCTTTAAACTGTTTTAGTTTGCTAGCTGCTGGAATGCAATATACCAGAAACAGAGTGGCCTTTAGAAAGAGGAACTTAATAAATTGCAGGGTTTATAGTTCTAAGGCTGAGAAAATGTCCTAATTAAAACAAGTCTACAGAAATGTCCAATCTAAGGCATCCAGGGAAAGACACCTTGGGTCAAGAAAGCCAGTGATGTTCAGCATTTCTCTCTCAACTGGGAAGGCACGTGGCAAACATGGCAACAGTCTACTAGTTTTCTCTCCTGGCCTCCTGCTTCCTGAAGCTTCCCGGGAGGTGTTTTCCTTCTCCAGCTCCAAAGTTCGCTGGCTTGTGGACTCTGCTTTTCATGGCTATGTCATTCTCTGTTCTCAGAATCTCCTGGCTTTCTCTCCTATTGTTCTCCGTTTCTTAATCTTTCTCCAAAATACTTCTTCTTTTATAGGAGTCCTGTAAACTAATCAAATCCCAGGTAGAATGGTTGGAGACACATCTCCACCTTATCAAGTTTAATACCTACACTTATTTGAGTCATATCTCCATAGAGACAATCCAGTTAAAGTCTCCAACACACAGAACTGAATAGAGAGTAGAAGAAATAGCTGTCTTTACAAAATGGAATTAGGATTAAAACATGGCTTTTCTAGGGTACATAAATCTTTTCAAACAGCACACCTTTATTCATCCCAGACGTAGAATTCTATGTAATTCATTTTTTCTTTAGCACCTTGAAGCCGACTTTTTGCCTAGTGTTATTCAGGGAAATCTTTGAGTCAATTTTGCTCTTATTCTTTACAGGGGATTGGTTTTTTTTTTTTCCATACTAATTCTTAGACTTGCCTAAACTTGATGTTCTGAACTATGTCTAGGTGTGTGTGTGTGTGTGTGTGTGTGTGTGTGTGTGTGTGATTTCCTTATTTACTTCATTTATCCTTCTCAGTACTTAGGATGCCCTTTCTGTACACGAACCTCTATCTTATCACCTATTACTTCAGACATTGCTTCCCCATTCTTCTAGTCCCTCTATTCTCAGCTGGTTCTACTAATAGAGGACGTGGTACTTCTAGGTCTTCTCTACATGTCAACTTTTATTTTATATTTTAACGCTTATATTATTATCCTGTAGTCCTGAGAATTCATCAGTCTTCCTCATGTCTCTTCTGCTCTTCAACCCTCTATATAAGTTTTTTTTTTAACCAAGTGTGTTTTTCATTTCTAAAATATTTCTTAGTTCCTTTTCATAACTACTTGTTCATGATTCATTGATGCTGTTTTATATCTATGAACATAAATCTGTTTATGTAGAATCCTACGTTGCTTACTCTATTGGATTTTTTCTTGGGTGTATACTTTTCTTATTGTTGCCTTCCATTGTCTTAGTATTCTTCAAATGACCATTACTATTATTATTTTTTAGCTATGTAATTGAAATCCCTTGCTACAATGCCAGTTGCCCCTGCTTTGGGGAAAGGAGTGGAAGCATCTCTTCAGGTATCTTTCTCTGAATTTTTCAGTTGGGAAGGGATAGTAAGATGTAAATACTATTGGATGGGGGTGCTTTCGCACAGTTCTTCTGGGCTCAACTGCTCCCTATTCCTCTCTGGCTCACCCCATCACTTTGTGAACTGTCTTTCCCTCCATTCTACATGCCACCCCTACCTGGAGATGTGCCACTTTATTGCAACTGCCTGACCTAGAGGTGGTGATAGGAGTGGGAATTTACAATTTAATATTTCAGCTTATTCCCTAGGTTTTTGTCCCTTGTAATAACTATCAAAACTGTTCACGTACTATGTTGACATCCATCGTAATTTGGCTAGCCACTTACCTCAACACTAACATTTGGCCTAGTTAATAAACAGCTTTCCCAACCCTGAGAAATCAATTTCCCCAGAGCCCCACATCTCAGCCACAACACACACTTCACCCCAAACCCACAGGTGGTCCCAAACGATAAACTAACCATCCCCTCCATCCTTTCCCTTTTCACGTGCATTTGCTTTAAACTAACCATTCCTGACCCTCACTGATAATTTATTAACCTCCACCCCTGGACCACAATATAGGCACCAGCCCACGGGTCCCTCTCATTCTTCCCGTGTGCTCGCCCCTGCTTGTGGTTCTACCCATGCCAGTCATGCTCACACTGACCTTTAATGGCATCCCTCTCTGGGACCTATAAAAAAATATCTTTTCTCATGCATTATGAACTCTGTTCCCCATTCATACCTGACCTTCACAGACCCAAATTTAAAATTGAACTTACTTAATTGGAAACAGCCTTGAACTCTTCTGCTCCAGTTCTACCACCTCTCAAGAGTAGAACTCCTTGGCATTTGTTCTATCTATAGTGGAATGACTGCTCTGCAGTTTTCTTTACCATTTATATGGCTGCCACTTCCTTCTTTCATCTGACCCCCCATCCATATTAGCTTTCAGAACTTGAACAAGTTTTGTTACCCACTGGTTTGCACCATTGACTTGTAGCTAACGTCACACAATTGCTCTTCTTGCTACCTTGTCAAAATCTTCCAGACAGTTTCCCAATGAAGCACCTAAATAGATCAAACTTTTGAGTGTAGTGACTAATGGTAGTGAATAAATTTCTATTAAGGAGAAAGCAACACAAAGGAAATGGGATTTCTAAATATATAAATGTGTTTTCAACCCCCCATTTATCACTTTCCTATTCAAAGGTGTTCTAGTTTGCTAGCTGCTGGAATGCAATATACCAGAAATGGAATGGCTTCTAAAAGGAGACTTTAATAAGTTGCTAGTTTACAGTTCTAAGGCCAAGAAAATGTCCGAATTAAAACAAGTCTATAGAAATTTCCAATCTAAGGCACCCAGGTAAAGACACCTTGGTTCAAGAAGGCCAATGAAGTTCAGGGTTTCTCTCTCAAGTAAGAAGGCACATGGTGAACAGGGTCAGGGTTTCTCTCTCATCTGGAAAGGCATGTGGTGAATGTGGTCATCTGCTAGCTTTCTCTCCTGGCTTCCTTTCATGAAGCTCCCCGGGAGGTGTTTTCCTTCTTCATTTCCAAAGGTTGCTGGCTGATGGACTCTCTGCTTCTCATGGCTATGTATGTCGTTCTGCTCTCCCAGAATCTCCATCTTTCTCCAAAATGTTTCCTCTTTTATCGGATTCCAGGAAACTAATCAAGACCCACCCAAATGGTCCCAAATGACACACCTCCACCCAATCCAGCTTAACAACCACTTTTGATTAAATCACATCACCAGGGAGATGATCTAATTACAGTTTCAAACATACAATACGGAATAAGGATTAGAAGAAGTGGCTGCCTTTATAAAACGGGATTAAGATTAAAACATGGCTTTTCTAGGGTACATACGTCATTTCAAACCAACACAAAAGGCTATACAAATTCTAAAGTATGTTAAATCCTGCCAACACCCACAGGTATATGTGTGGTGGACCAACAGCCCCTAACGACTCTCCTCTCATTATTTCACTCACAAGAAATGGTTTTAACCAATTAGACATAAATGTCATAGGTGAATTCATTCCTTTGCAAGCTTAAAGAAAAAAATTACTTTGGGACAGTTTGATCTTGATCTACTTGGAAAGAAGATTATTAGCGGGTGATTGACTCTCTTAGTATAAACTAGACACATTTTGAAAGTTGCCTTAAACTTTCAGGCAGCACTGGCTTTGTGAGTGTATGACTCGGGCAATCACACAGCGCCCCGCTCTTGGAAGGGCTCTGTGTTTGCTTTAATGCTCTGCTATTGCCTTCTTGAAATTTTTAGTTATTATTTAACAAGGGGCTTCACATTTTCATTTGGCACAGGGCCCCATACATTATGTAGCTAAGCATGCTTTGGGTTCATTAAGAAGGAAAGGTTCTAAATGGTACTTTGATATGCTTTGTTCTTTTGTCTAATAGTTAATTCACATGTACTCCTAGAATGAACCCTGTTGACTGAAATCCTTTTCTACACTACACTGAGATTTAAAAGCCATCTTCCACTCCTTTTAATTGTGATGCAAAGGGTCAGGGGAGCCAGTTTGATCTCAATAGTTTTCATGGTTGGTGGAAATATAATATTCCCTGCCACCACCCAGCTTTACTGCAAAAGGTGAGGTGTTTCTTTTCGCCATTCTAAGCCTGCTGTTCTACTAGCCCATCCCGTTCTCAGAAATGAAACGGAGAAGTTGCTTCCTAGTGAAAATGTCCATTTTAACTTACTTATACTGTGCACTTGTGGCATTGCCAAAAAGTAAAAAAAGTATGAGCACGGCAGATGGTGCTCGCGTGCAAAGGATGACGAGAGGGGGAATGTGAGCTGGGCTGGACTGGGCTGGCTCAGTGGGAGAGGAATGCTCCTCCCCAGAAAACGTGAAAGACTAGATAGACCTGGTGGGGCTGTGGATTATGCTTATGAATATCTAATTTGTACCTTTTTATGATTGAGTTTTTATCATCTTTCCCATTTAAAAATAATTCTGACTTCATTCCCCTAAAAACACTTATGTGGAAGCAAAACAGGGCTGAGAAAGCAGTTGCCATGCCTTCCTGATAGTGTTGCTGGTTTAATTCCCAAGACTCAGTTCTCCTTGGATATACCTGGGGTTAAAAAGGTTCTCTAAAGTGCTTCATCCTTCCCACCACACTTCCTGCCCTTCACAGAATGCCTGCCTCTTTCACTGCATGAATGCCTGAATGATTAGTTACTAAATGAGAGTAGGACTAGGCAGGAATCTTTAGTCCTCCCAAAATATCGAGTAGATGGTGGTTATACTGGCACCCCACAAACTGAGACAAGTAGCAAGTGATGGTTAACCCGTCTGTGGAACTAGTTGCAAAGTCACTTTCTGAAGGTCTTACAAGGGTGACCCAAAATAAACTAAGAACTTCAGGATAAACTGAAAATACTGATCAATACTGAAGAAAAGACAATATTTAAATTGCCCTATGGTGACTTAGTCCTGATTTTGGCACCAGAGATCAATATTGGCTGACATTTACATAGGACTTGACTTGATTATAAAGTGGTTTTAAGCACATTACTGTATTTTCAAGTCCCTGATTTGAGAAAATGCAAAGGGGCCCCCTCTCAGTGGAGATAGCCAGTATGCTTTTAGAAAATAAATACTGAAGAGAAGATGTTTATTCATATAAAGCAAGCACCTGGAAGAGCAGCAATTGCTAAGAATAACATCTGGGTGACTGCTCAGTCACTGCAGGATTGCCTAACAAGCAGGGGGTGCTTTTTCCCTGGCTCCCTTCTGTATTTTCTTGACACTTTTCCACTTCTGGGCCGTCCCTCTCCCCTCTTTAGACTGAAGTAGCAACTTGCCACCTCTCGCCACCTGGGCCTTAGCATTCAGGTCTTATTGCTGCTTCTCCATTTTCCTGAGCTCCCCTTTACTCACTGGGTAATGTCTAAGCAAGGCTCTCGGTGCCTCTGCCTCAGTTCTCACCTCTCACCCCCACCTGGCTCAGGTAACAGGGCACTTGTAGCCAAAGTTCCCTGTACACACCAGGCACCTTTTCACCTCGGGTTTCTGCCTAACATACCCTTTCCTCCTGGACCGGGGTTTGACCGAGCTTTTACAGTAATGTACCAGGCAGTAAAGAGTTTTCAGGCTTTGCAGGTGTGATGGTTTGAAGCTGTCATGAATCCCAGAAAAGGCCATGTTCTTTTTAATTCATTCCTGTAGGTGCAGATCTACAGGTGGGACCTTTTCGTTAGGTTATTGCAATTGAGATGTGACCCATTCCTTCAGGGTGGGTCTTAGCCCTTTTACTGGAGTCCTTCGTGAAAGGATAAAAGACAGAAAAAGGCTAGAGAGCATAAAGAAAAAGACTCTGGAGGCACTGAGAGGAAGCCGTGAAGCCAAAAGCTAAAAGCAATGAAACCTGGGATGTGAAAGATCAGCAGACACTGGCCATGTGCCTTCCCATGTAACAAAGGAACCCTGGATGCCAGCAGCCATTCTTCAGAGAAGGTATCATTCTATTGATGCCTTAATTTGGATATTTTCAAAATCACAGAACTGTAAATTTCTAAGTGAATAAATCCCCATTTTAAAAGCCAGCTCATTTCTAGTACATTGCATTTTGGCAGCTTTAGCAAACCAAAACAGCAGGACTGGTTGTCTCTGTAGCAACTTCTCAATTCCATCTTGGTAGCACAAAAGGAGCCACAGACAATATCTAAATGTGTGGCAGGGCTGTGTTTTAATAAAACTTGATTGATAGACTCTGAAATTGGAATTTATATACTTTTCACATCATACATATTGTTTTTGAGCTTTTTAAAAACTTCTTAAGCTGAAATAATTTAGAGCTTACAGGACAATTAAAAAAACAATGCAAAATTTATACAGGAAAGTCCACCATACTGCTAACACAGATATTCAGATTCACCAACTCTTAACATTTTTCACATTTGCCATATTATTCTATCTATCTATTTATGCATCTATTTTTCTAACTATGTCTAATAACATATCTGTATCTATTTAGCTATCATTTATCTATATGTATCTATCCAACCATCTAAGCTATCGATCATTTACCTATTTATCTATTTTCTAAACACTTCTGTGTAAATTCTGTACATCATGCTCCTTGATCATTGTGCTACTTTGGAAATGTTATGTGCCCCAGAAATCCATTTTCTTTCAACATTGATCCAATTTTGTGGGACCAGACCTATTGTTTAGGGTGGAACCTTTGATTAGATTGTTTTCATGGAGATTGACCCACTCAATTATGTTGTGATCCTTGATTAGATTAAATCCATGGAGATGTGACATGCCGGATTATGGGTATGATCTATTGATTAGATGGAAATTTTACTCCACCCATTCAATGTGGGTCTTGATTAGTTTACTAAAGTCTTTTAAAAGGCAAGACACTTTGGAAAAGCACAGAGGAAGCTCAGATGCAGACATCTGGAAATGCAGAAGCCTGAGGAGATACCAGGAGCTGAGAGAGCCAGCAGAAGCTAGATAGGAACCACAGCCCACAGACATTGCCATGAGCCTTTCCATGAGATGCTAAGCTGAAAGATGAAACCCAGAGTTTTAACCTGGAGCAACTAAGTCAGGACCCACAGAAATTTAAAGAAGAAGTCACTGGAATCAGGAGCTGAAAGCAGTGAAACCCAGGAGCAAAGGGCCAGTAGATGTTGTCAAGTGTCTTCCCATTTAACAGAGAAACCCAGACAGGAATCGACTCTTCTTGAGTGAAGGTATCCTCTTGTTGAGGCCTTAATTTGAACATTTTCATGGCCTTAGAACTGTACATTTGTAACTTAATAAATCCCCTTTATAAAAGCCTTCCCATCTCTGGTACATTGCATTCCAGCAGCATTAGCAAAGTAACAGGTTTCGGTACCAGAGAAGTGGCGTGCTGTGGTTTGCAAATACTAAACATGTCAGAATGATTTTTAACGTGGATAACAGGGAGGTTCTGGAAGAATTGTGATATGCTTTATAGAAAAGACCTGAATTGTTTTGAAGAGATTGTTGGTAGAAATATGGACTTTAAAGATACCTCCAATGAGGCTTTAGACAGAAATGATGAACATGTCATTGCAAACTGGAAGGAAGGCAACCCTTGTTTTAACGTGGCAGAGAATTGGGCAAAATTAAGTGCTGGTATTGGATGGAAGGCAAAAGTTGAGAGTGATGAATCTGGATATTTAGCAGAAGAGATTTCCAAACTAAATATGGGAAATGCAGCCTGGCTTCTCCTTGAAGCTTATAGTGAAATGTGACAGGAAAGGGATAAGCTGAGAACTGAACTCCTGGGTATAAAGAAACCAGAAATTGATGGGCTGAAAAATTCTAGGCTTCCAGAAAGTGAAACCTCAGAGAATAGTGCCCCACATAAGGATTTAACTAAACATAGAACAAGTCAGCCATTATAAGACAAGCCAAGATTGGAGATGAAGTTATCTAGAAAGGAATTGTGAAAAGTCATATTGTCTGATGGTTATGATCACTGCATACTGCATAGAAAGCCAACAAAAGTGTTGTGGGGTCTATATAAAAAGAACCACTGCCAATCTGGAGGAAAAGGGACAGAAAAGGGACAAATTGAGGGAAAAATGACTTCAGAGGCAGAGCCATGGAGACTAGGTCTGGAGCCAGAAAACCTCTGGCCAGGAGAGCGGACCCACAGATACAAGTGGAGAGGGTGAATTTGCCCAGGAAGCAGAGGGTGGACCTTCCACCTCAAGGTTAGGAAATGTTTTGGGGCTGTAGGCCTCATAGAGGGTGGAGCCCATAAACCAGTGATTGTGGGGAGCCTGGCAATCACCCCATTGTTCTGAGGGGGGTTGAGTGTGTGCCCTGAAGATTGCACAGAGCCCAGGTACTGTCCAGATGCTTGGAAAGGGTGGAGCCAAGAAAACAGTAGTCTCCCCAGTGACCATCAGTGTTGGAAACCTCACCCAGTATTTTGAGAGAAAAGGGCCACTGTATAGGCCCTTACAGAGGATGGGACTGCCTCTATATACATTTCTTAAGAACAAGGATATTCACTTATGTAAACACCTTATGTACAATTATCAAGCTCAATAAATTTAACATTGCTGTAAAGTGATAGCCTATATTCCAAATTTTTCAGATGTCCCACTAATATTCTTTTTGGCTTGTCTCCTCCAACACTAGTTGCAGCCCAGGATCATGCATGGCATTTAATTATCTGTCTCTTTAGTCAGTCTTTTTAAAAAAATTGTGAAAATGTATATACAACAAAAAATGTTTCCATTTCAACCACTCCTAAGCTTACCATTTAGTGGGTTACCACCATTCATTATAAGAACTTTCCCATCACCCCAACTTTTCCAGCACCTCAAACAAAAATTCTACACCCACTATGCATTAACACCCCAATTCCTCCAACCTCTCCCCTGGTAACATGAACACTGCCTTTTGTATTTATGAGTTTGCATAGTCTACCTAGTTCATATAAGTGAAATCATACAGCATCTGTTCCTGCGTGTCTGGCTTATTTCCCTCAATATGACGTCTTCAAGATTCATCTATGTAGTGGTGTATATCAGCACTTCATTTCATTCCTTTTTAAGGCTGAATAATTTCCCTTTGTATGGCTATACCACACTTTGTTTATTCATTTATCTGTTGATGGATACTTGAGTTGGTTTTACCTTTTGGCAACTGTGCATACTGCTGCTAGGAGCACTGGTGTTCCATACCTGTCCAAGTCTCTGCTTTCTATTCTTTTCTTTCCCAATCATTTACAAATGTTGACATTATTCTTAGGCAGTGGGGCATACAAAACCAGGCAGCAAGACTTTAATTGGCCTATGGGATGTAATTTCCCAAGCTAGACCTAGGCCTCTGCTAGTTTTTCAGGTGCCTTCTTCAGGAAACTTCCCTGAATCTCACTCATAGGCCAAAAGCGTTATCTCTGCACTTTTGGGAGACCATATTCATGTTTCTTCTTCATCTCTTTCCAGGTACTATTGAAATAATCAGCATTTGTGCCAGACTCCTGCTAAAATTGAGGTACCTAAGGGCAGGGATGAGCCAGGCTGTGGTATTCCCCATGGGCAAAGGGCTGAGGATGTGAGCTGCACAGGGAGGTGAGCCTTTTGTACAGGCGACTGAGCTGTCTTCCCTGACTTGCCTGGCCCTGTAGGAAAATATATCACCCTAAGTGGGAAGGAGCATGTGGATCACAATTTGAGCCAGACTCAGTGACCTGATTAGAGAGAAGGGGCAGGCATTATGGAATGCACAAAATGATGCTTGAAGCCTGTGTGTACCCGAGGAGAAGAGTGGACCCTCCAGTAGTGGGGCATGGATAGGGGAGGCATTGCCACTGTGGTAGGGTCTTACAAGGGTTGGGAATGATCCACCTGTCTCAAATCACCTTCAGACTTAGAACTGCTGGTGGGGCCTGGGCTTCTTTATTGAAACAGGTGTCCAGGTGACTCCCTCACCTGATGCTGTTTGAGGACTGCTGCTGCCTGCTCCAGCAGACTTCTCGGCTATTTCTGAAGACTGATTCCAGCTGCATCAAAATTGGAGGAACCAGGAGAAACAGTAGTCTAGAATTCAGATAGCTGTAGCAGGAGCAAAGATACCTAGGGGCTCCCTCCAGGTCACAGATATTGCATGCCATCAGAATGGTTGACCACAGGGCCTCGAAACAGGGAGCTGAGCAACAGGGGGCAGTGGCAGGAGCATGGCTCACATGGAGGGGAAGACTTGAGAGAGGGAACTGCAGGGGAATTACCTACTCAGCAGATATAGGACAAGCCCAGACTTACCAGTTAAGTCATTTGGACAGGTCCATAGCATGTTAGATACACAGGCTCTGATTAGCTGGTGGAGCCTTGGGCAGGTTACTCCATCTCTCGGCCTGGTCAAGTGACAGTAATAGGTCCTGCCATAGGATAGCTTTGGGAATTAAGTGAGTCAAATCATGTGATATAATCAGAGCAGGACCTGAAGCATGGGGCAGGTAAGGACCACACAATTACACCATCATCATCATCACTGTTCTAGTTTGCTAGCTGCCTGAATGCAATATGCCAGAAATGGAATGGTTTTAAAAAGGGGAATTTAATAAGTCGCTAGTTTACAGTTTTAAGGCTGGGAAAATGTCCCAATTAAAATAAGTCTATAGAAATGTCCAATCAAAGGTATCCAGAGAAAGATACCTTGGTTCAAGAAGGCCGATGAAGTTCAAGGTCTCTCTCTCAAGTGAGAAGGCACATGGCGAACACAGGGCTTCTCTCTTACCTGAAAGGGTACGTGGTGAACACAGAGCCATCCACTAGCTTTCTCTCCTGGCTTCTGGTTTCATGAAGCTCCCCAGGAGGCGTTTTCCTTCTTCATCTCCAAAGGTCTCTGGTTCGTGGACTCTCTGCTTCGTGGTGCTGCAGCACTTTCTGCTCTCTCCAAATCTTCATTCTCCAAAATGTTTCCTCTTTCATAACACTCCAGAAACTTATCAAGACCCACCCGAATGGGGGGAAACATGTCTCAGCTAATCTAGCTTAACAACGACTCTTGATTAAATCACATCTGCAGGGAGATGAACTAATTACAGATTCAAACATACAGTATTGAATAGGGATTATTCTGCCTTTACAAAATTAGAGTTTGATTAAAACATGGCTTTTCTAGGGGACATACATCCTTTCAAACCAGCACAATCACTATCTAGAATCCATAAGCCAGGATATAAGGGGACCCTGAAGGGGCCCTAGTTGGTTCTCAGTAAACACTTGCAGAATAGCAACAGCCTGAGGGCCTCACATCCCCCCCCCCACCAGGAGGCACACCTGAGAGAAGACTGACTGGCTCCAGGTGGGTGCAGGAGCCAGCAGAGGTGAGACACACCCAGCTTCTACCATCACACCAACCTGACTCTGAATACTGTCGCTGCCATTGGAATAGGGTCAAGTCATTTAAACTCTCCAAGAGTTCATGTTTCTCATCTGTAAAAATGGCAATAACCTCCAATATCAGGTTCTTGTAAAGACTTAAATGAATGCTATTCTATTTAAGCGATTGAGCTTCTCTCCTTCTCAAGAAGAAAAGTGATCTAGATTAAGTTTATCTACACACTAATGAATTTAACCTGGGTGAATGGCAGCATTTTTATGAAAATTAAAAAAGGAAAGAGAGAATCTATTTAAATCAAATACATTTCTACCCCATGGAATAGGCTTGTGAGAGGTTCTCTTTTTGCCTCTTGTCTACTGTCAAACCCACCACCCACATCAGGGGAACAGATTGTATAGATACACAATATTACTTATCTAATGTAATATAATCAACTTGATGGCATAAAACAACTATAATATTTTATCATCTTGTGAATTTCTGTGGATCAGGAATTTGGGAGTGACTCACCTGGGTGATTCTGGCTCAGGGTCTCTCATGAGTTGCAGTTAAGCGGTCTGTCAGGGCTGTAGTCATCTGAAGGCTTGCCTGGGTAGGAGAAGGGAGGATCTCATTCCAAGAGGCTCACACTTATGGCTGCCAAGGTGGTGCTGGTTTTTGGCGGGAGGCTGATTTTCTCACCACATGGACCTCTTCACAGAACTGCTTGAACATCCTCACAACATGGCGGCCACTTCCCCCAAAAGCAAGTGGTCTGATCAGGCAGAAGCTAACTTTTATGACCCAGCCTGGAAGTCACACTGCATTATTTTTACAATGTCTTATTAATTAAATGAGTCAGTTCTATTTAGTGTGGGAGGGGACTAAACAGGTTCTGACTATAGGAAGTAAGACCATCTTGCAGTCTGGCTACCACATTCACAGAGGACTTGACTCCTGTTTTCTTAAAGGCTGTATTAAATCAGCCTTTCAAAAATCATGCTGTCTCATGACAAAAACTCCCTTGATCAGCATTTCACCAAAATGCCTTAATCTAGGCAAATGCTTGGAACAGGAAGCTGCTATCCAAGGTCAGGTTTTGTATGTTCCTGACTGGGAGTGGGACACAACATTTCTTACCCTGAAATAAATAGTCTAGTATTTTCCAAACTTGATATTACTGGTATATGCATGTGATAGTTACTGGCACATTTTTTTCACCAATATCAGGAGTCTCTTCTTCCTGGACACACAGCTAGAAATTTCCCAGCACCTTTGCATCTGGATGAGTCATTTGGGTGAGTCCTTACAACGGATTAAGCAGAAATGATGTATGTCACCTTCAGACTGAGACCATAAAGTAGTATGTGATTTGTCCATTCTCTGTCTTCTTTGCTTGCTGATAGAGGAAGGTCAAGCACTGGCAGATGGCATATCTACCAGTTGGAAAAAGCCTGGGTTCCTGCATGGGTGTGTAGAGCAAGGTCCCTACCTGCCTCTCGAGAGAGCTGCATTGAACTATGATGAGAAGGAAAAACAAACCTATATATGTCACACCACTGAAATGTTGGGGTAGTTGTTAATGCAGCTAATATTACTTGCTATGACTAATACCAAGTGTAAGTCATATTTAAATCTCTGCCACCCTGAGATACAATTTAATTATTACACAAAGCTGTATCCATGTTTACTTTCCTTAATATTTGCATTGCCCATAGTGTAGTCCATTTTAAAAATAAAATAGCCAGATCCCCAGAAGAGAGTATGAATGTGCAAATGTATAATGTCACAACTTATTACATGACATCCAGGTCAAAAAATTTGGCAGGAATGTGGGGTAAAAACACAAAAAAGTAAGTAAAGTTTATAAAAAATGCAATATGCATAAAACTTGATCTATGTATTGAAAAATAAAAGGAACTCTTTTCCTGTTAATAAATGTCAAAATACCACAAGGTTCATTTTATATTCAAGGACTGAACCAACAAAAAACTCTAACCATATTATCCTAGAATTAAAAGGTCTAACTGGAGACCTCAGTTAGACACTTCCAAATAGCTTCTAAAATTTTGTCAGCACAGTCAAAGGCTGGTTCCCAATTCCTTTCTCTAAGAACAGTCTAGAGCACAGCTCTAGATTTTTAATTTAGACACATTTTAATTTAGACACATTGATTTTTAATTTAGACTCCATTCATTTTTGTCCTCTCCCTGTGGAAACTGAGCACCTTAAGGTAAGTTGAAGGAAAGCTGTCAATGTGTTACTCCTACCGTATTCATCTCCATCCTCCTGGGTTCCAGGGGCTGCCACCCCACTCAGGGAGCCTCCTTTTCAGATCCCTGAGACCCCAGACTCAAATATCTGTGGGGGCAGTGGCAGGGAACAGCGTTCAAGCAGGATTCCATTCCCCTGACTTCAGATCCCTTGTGTTGTTCTGCTGCAGCTTCCACAGAAGGACTGGGGCTAAATGACTCATTTCTCTGTTCCTGCTCCTAAGACTTTCCATTATTTGCCTTTGTTGGCTCTGGGCTTGTTCCAAATGAATCTCATCCAAACTTCTTCTTTGGGGGACTGAGTATACCTGGCTGTGGAAAGGGGAGCTGGCCGGGTCTGAGACTGGACTGGAGAAGGCATGTCTAAGTGATCTCAGGATGTGGTCACCCATACAGCCTCCCTAACAGGCTTGGTTTTGCTGGTGCAGCCTCTGACTGTGACTAAAACCTTTCCCCTATTTCAAAAAGGAAAAAGACAAATAAAGCTAGACGAGGAAAGTAACCATTTCCTTTATGGCTGGGGGCATTTCTTTTCTATGACATCTTTCCAAAAGCTAGAACTCCCTAACACAGCACAAAATAGAATGACATTTTTAGGAGGGTTAGGGAATGTATTTGCTGTATAAGAATTTCCAGTACTTTAAAAATAAGTAATTCCCCTTTCTATCAGTATGTGTAAAAAGGAAAAAGGATCCAGCCCATTGATGTAACTGTAGGAAAAATGAAAGAATGTGTGCTAAAGGAATAGTAAAAAATACTTGAATCAAAAACAAAGATGAATCATCCTTTTTACAGCCCAGCTTTGGTCACTGCGCAGTTGGTTTGGATGAATAACTTCAGCACATCTGTATTTACATGATCTGGAAGACATAAGTTACTAACACATAGGAAAGTTCTGGAAAAATATATAAATAAACCTCAGCTCCTTAAACATCTGTTGAGTTTATCTACCAAGACTTCTCACCATCAATGTGGAAGTCTTGGTTTTATCTAATGCGACTGTGCCATCTAGTGGAATTATATTCACTTCAGAAAGGTCCCTTGGATTTCCCCTGAATTACAAGAAAAGGAGGCTGAAAGAATATTTTGAGGGCATCCACATACAGCTATTTCTGAATTAGTTAAGCCAAACATGGAGCGAATGCTCAAATATAAACTAATCGTGCACACATGTCAAGTATCAAGTCTTCAGACTTCATCATCTAAAAGCATCCACTCAATGACAAATGTGCATCATGGTTGTAAACCAAGGACACCAATAGGCTCTGAAAACTCAATCACTGCCTTCCAGTTTTCTGAGGATAAGAATTGCAGACATCTCTCTCCTTCTGTTTATAAGATGCCAAGAGGTAGCATTAGTATGAGGTGCAACTAATAAAATCTAGAAGAAGAATCCCTACCCATCAGCCATCCTTCAAGTAACCAAAGGCTGAAAAGCATTTCATGTGGCAGCTGCATTGACTTCTCCACATTTAATATTCAAATCTTTTGGTGATCTTTGCTGTTTTTAGCTCTTAAGGTGAAGCCTCGGATAACCAGCTTCTGGTTCTCCCTTACTGCACTTGTAATCTCCTGCTCCCTGACCTCAGTACCAGAAGCCATCAGCTCTGCCCCAGGTTCTCCCCAACCCTCAAATTCTGCCTCTCCTCCCCCACCCCGCCCCGGTCCTGTGTAGCTCTTTGCTTGGCCACCTACACTCTCAACTGTAGGACTCAATGTCCAACCACAGTGAAAGAATCAGAAAACAATCTTTGGGAAACGAAGGTTCATACTTTATCTAGAAAGCTATTTTGAATTGACTGTACATTTCATGTAGATATGCAAAAATATATAAATGTACAAGGTGGTATAACAGCTGAGTCAGGAAGGAAGCAATGCTGGGCAAATCCTCCGTATCTTTTCAAAAAGATGGAAAATTTTTAAATTAATGGCAATTCTTGAAATATAGTCTACTTTTGAGACAAAAATATTCAAAATTGTTGACTTTATTCTTTGTTGATATTTTATTGATATAATTCACATAACATAAAATTCACCCTTTTAAAGTATGTGATTCAATGGGTTTTTAATATATTCCCTGTGTTGTGCAACCATCATCAGTAGCTAATTCCAGAACATTTTCATAGCCTCCAAAAGAAACTCTGCCCATGAGCAGTCACTCCCCATTCTACCCCTCCAGCCCGCTACAACCACTAGTCTACATTCCTTGTCTATGGATTTGTCTATTTTCAACATTTCATATAAATGCAATCATAAGGGGCTTTCATACCTGGCTTCTTTCACTTAGCAGGTTTTGAAGATTCATGCATGTTATATATCAGAACTTCATTCCTTTTCATGACTGAATAATATTGCATTGTATGGCTATACCGCATTTTGATTATCCATTCATCATTTGATGACCATTTGGGTTGCTTCTATTTTCTTACTATTATCAGAAATGCTGCTATGAAAATTCATGAGCAAGTTTTTGTATGAACATATGTTTTCCATGCTTTGGGGTATATAGCTAGAAGTGGTATTTCTGGGTCATGGGGTAATTCTATTGCTTCACTTTTTGAAGACTTCATAAACCACTTTCCACAGTGAAGGCACCATTCTGCATTCCCAGGAACCATGTACAAGGATTCCAATTTCTCCATGTCCTCGCCAACATTTGCTAATTTCTAGTTCTTTTCTTTTCTTTCTTTTTTTTTGCCACCCTAGTGGGTGGGAAATGGTCATTGCCTTTATTTTTAAGAGCAGCTATTAATGCAAACATAGACTGGAAAATGAATGGATGATCTTGGGGATAGAAAAATAGAAGGAAAAAGCCCCTCTATATGGAGGCCAACTACATAACCTAGACCTAGCCCAGAGGAAAATAATTATACCATCTGTTTCCATAATATATTCTACTACCAGGAGGTTACAGAACCACACAGTCTTGAGAGTCCTAACTGTCTTAGAGGAGATTTCTTCCACAGAGGCAAGAGATTTCTCTACAATTTACCTACCACGCAACCATTTAGCCTCATCTTAAATGCATTCCATGGCAGGAAATTTTTCACAAGGCTTACCATTTCATTTCTAATCTTCAGAATACTTTGATTACATTTGAAGTTTGCCATCTTGTACCTGTCTACAAAGATTGAGACTATGTGAAATATTTTAAAGTTTTCTGCCATCTACCTTGTCATCCTCAATATTTCTCTCTAAAAAACTAAATATCTTCAGAGCTTTTTCTTTTCTATAGTCATGGTTTCCATTCCTTTTCTAGTTCTGAGGCTTCCTCTAAAAAATTAAAATGTATCAAATATCAATATCCTTATAAATACATCTCCCTCAAATGGGAGCAAAATGTGTTTCAGCAAGTGGGGGATATAATGGGAGCATTATTTGACTGGGATACTGTGCTTCTTTCATTAGTGCAGTTAAAGATTGCATGTCTTTGGAGCAACTGTGTAACATATTATCTTGCACCAATTAGCTAAAACCCCCAAAACATTTTCAAATGACCTGCTGTTACCCCACTGCTCCTTAGGCAGTTGGATTTTGAAGCCTATGCTTTATATTTATTCCTACTGAATCACATCTACTTAAATTTAGTTTATCTTTCCAGCTTTGTTAGAATCTTTCGGAAGCATGTATCTGTTTTTCATCTCACTCTCTCTCAGCTTTGGGTCCAAAGTGAATAAAAGAAATTCACTTTTATTCATCTTTGACTAATTCCATATTGTAAGCCATGCAGAAGACTTCCTTCCTCCAGGATAGCATCTATTCTCTTATGCAGCAATGACAATTAAGACATCTGCTCACACGGCTGTCTCTCTCTTAGACTGGAATCTCATTAGAGGCTACCCAGAAAGTCTCCCTGTTCTTCCCAAGTACTAATCACTCAATGAATGTTTGTTGAATTGAATTGAACTGACTCACTCTCCTATCTCTTTCAAATATCTTACTGCTTAGCTATGGAGACTACAGTCAAGGGGGAGAAAAGGCTGCTCACGGCACTGTCTGCATAGTTACAGTTCCATCTTCCAAGTTCTAATAGCTTATGCTTTTTTCAGTCTTCTCTACGTGCCAGGATCTGTGCTAAGCATTTCATGTAAAGTGTCATTGATACATGTATTGAAAAACAAAAGGAACTCTTTTCCTCTTAATAAATGTCAAAATATCACAAGGTTCTTTTTATATTCAAGGACTGGACCAACAAAAAACTCTAACCATATTATCCTAGAATTAAACGTAATCTCTGGAGACCTCAGTTAGACACTTCCAAATAGTTTCTAAAATTTTGTCAGCACAGTCAAAGGCTGGTTCCCAATTCCTTTCTCTAAAAACAATCTAGAGCACAGCTCTTGATTTTGAGGATTTTGCTTACCCCTACAACAAACCTCTTAGGGCACAATTATTATTCCCATTCTGGAGCTGAAGAAATAAAGGCAAAGAGAATTTAAGTAAATCTTCCAGAATCATGTGACTAATAACTAGCAGAGACACAATTTGAGCCCAAGTAACCAGCAGGGCACCCCTGCTGGTCCATTTTTTACAAAATCTATGCACTAAAGATCCAAAACAATGCCGCTAAATACCTTCTGGCATTCTCTCAGAGTTTATTTACTCTACTCTATGAACAATTCTAACAAGCATAGTAACTTAATTTTCTTGCATATCGTAAACTGAAATAGGAATTTAGCAGGTGAGAGCAGATGACAGAAACAGGAAGAAGCTTTAAGAAAGATGTGAAAGCTGATTTTTTAAAGGTAGGAACAGATAGAAAGATATAAGTCTAGGTACACTAAAAGCCTTCTAGGGACTGTTAATTATCTGGAGTACTTGAAAATTTAATAGTGTTTCTATCACTGTTAAAGCATTTAAACTTCTGGGTGATTAGTAAAATATTGGGATGCGCTACCTTCTTTCTATTCACCTAGAAGTTTATATGTTCTAAGTATAATGTTTTAATATTTCAATGTTTTAATGTCCACCTAGAAGTTTATAGGGTCTCAGCTTAATTATATTAAAATAATTTTTCACCTCTGGGTTAGAGTGTAAGAACCAGAGTGCTGAGATTTCCATAAATCCAAACATCTATCAAGTGAGTAACTCTTATATTTAATATATGAACTGGATACACTTCTCTTTTTCACCATGGAGAGTATATGAATACATTATCTACTTGTTGCTGAAAATAGTGCTTTGAAGATACAAACCAAAAAAGCCAAGCAAGACACTGAAAAAAACTTTTCTGTTTCTATTTCCACGCTTTAATAAATGTTAAAGTCAGTCTTCCAAGGTTTTCATCCAGCCACTGTTTTTTGTTTTTGTTTTTCATGGACAGGCACTGCGAATCAAACCCAGTGTCTGGTATGGCAGACAAGAATTCTGCCACTGAGCCACCATCACACCATCTCTTCCAGCTATTTTTATCAGGAGCAAATTCACTTAATTTTTGTCTGGTGGTGAAGCTGTTTGAACTAGACATTACACACAGATTTCTGAAAGAGGACTCAGTGTTAGGTCGGGGGAACGGGGAAGGGCACTGCTACTTGAGCCACGGAGGCTGTGTCACCCCTCCCAACATGTCTTCCAGACCTAATGAATCGCCCCTTCCAGACGTCACCTGACCTCCATCCTTAAAAGCTGCCCGTGCCAGAGGCCATGCGTGGACTCACCTCTCTCCATCCTAGGGTAGGTGAGCTCTGCCCGGGAGCACAGAAATAAACCCGCCCACTTTAATTTCCTGGTCTACCTTCCTTCTTTCTCACCCTTTCGCCTCATAAACCTTTCATCTTGGTGCCGAAACCCGGGAGAGGCGCGCAAGTTCTGTCCACCTGGCCAGGGGCGCCCCGGCTTCCTCTCTCCTCCTTCCTCCACACAGCCAGCGACAAGGGATCCTTCAGCCCACCACTGCATCCACCAGGGATTGGGTAAGTCCCTTCCCTCCTAGCCCTGCTGTCAGGTCTCACCATTCTGAGAGAGCCTGTCCATAAATTACTCCCCGAAAATTGTGGATTCACGTCAGGTTCTCTTTCGAGGGCTGAGGTGAACGGGGATGCCCGCAAGCCTCACTCCCTTTCCCGGGACTCGAGAAGTTGTGGGAATGCCCCGCTTTTCGTTTCCCTCCCAAATCTAGGTCCAGGACCTGAAAGGGCCTCAAACCAGGGTGAGACGTCCCCTGGGGAGACGAGCCCCTGCTCATAAGAGCTCCGAGGACTCTCTCAGGGCATTGGGATGCCGACACCCCCTGGGCCAGTCCTTTGTCCTTTGAGACCCGTTAGTATGGGCAACAAATCCTCAAAAGCCAAACCTTCTACCCCTCTGGGTTGTCTCCTAACTAACCTAACGACACTGGATTTACATCCAGACATCTGGCCAAAATGCCTCACTTACTTTTGTAAAAAGGCTTGGCCCCAATATCAATTGGACAGTGATTCTCATTGGCTGGAGGATGGGACTTTCAATTTTAACATCCTTATGAACCTCTGCAACTTTTGCCAGAGGAACGACAAATGGGCCAAAATTCCCTATGTCCAGGCTTTTTTTTCTTCTGTGCTCCCACCCCTCCCTTTGTACTTCCTGTTCTACGGCTCAGGTTCTTCTAGCCAGAGAACCCCCAAATCCCCACTTCTACATAAACAATCCAATGAAACTTCCTCCTTTTCCGACCCCCTCGATTCATCTTCCTTTAAATGACCAGGGCCTCCAACGCACTTAAGGAAACTATCCTCTTCTCCCCTGCTCTACCCTCCTCTCCCTCCAGCAGCACTCCCACCACCATCTAGCCCTCCTCTTTCCCCTTCTTTGCTGGTGGTGCTCCTGCCACCATCTTGTCCTTCACCTCCTCCTTCTGCTCCGGCAGCACCTCAGCCACCATCTTATCCTTCACTTCCTCCTTCCACCCCAATGGCATTCCAGCCGCCATCTTACCCTTCTCTCTCTCCTTCTCTGCCAGCGGTGCTCCAACCACCATCTTGTCCTTCTCTTTCCCCTTCTTTTCTAGTGGCTCCCCAGCTGCCATCTTATCCTTCCCTTCCTCCTTTTATTCCAGTGACTCTCCAACCACCACCGTGCCCTCTTCTCCCTTTACTGGCTCCTCCGCCACTGCCTACTCCTTCACCGTCCTCAGTGGCCCTGCCATCCTCACCTGTAAGCTCCCATACCTGCTCAAAAAGTACTTTACTCTGTCCGCTCTGGGAAGTTGCAGGACCTGAGGTGTTAATATTCGAGTATACACTCCCTTCTCCCTGGCCAATCTCTCACACATCGAAAAATGGTTGGGCTCTTTCTCCAACGATCCAACTACCTATGCTAAAGAATT
>PVIY010024591.1:0-37825 GCA_004026745.1 Myrmecophaga tridactyla
AGATGAGCAGGAAAATCCAAGGAACCTCTGGAACAAAGAGGGTGAGGAATCTCAGCTTGGTTATCTGGATTAGATGGTTCTGAAGGCAGTAGGAAACCAATTATTATTAAACACATTTGTCATCCCATGACATTTAGTCAAAAAATAGCAGAATATATTTGCTAATGGAAACCTAGAATTAAGTGTCCATTAAAGGCAAGACTCTGGGGAACAAGGGCCTGTTGCCAAAGAGAATAAATGATACAAAGAATCCAAGGACTACATGGCAGAGTGGCTATTTCTGAAAATAGACCAAGATTTTAAAATGTCATTGATTGAAATCTTGAGATAATATATCTGTACTAAATTAGTTTCTAATTCTTTCAGTAAGTAGGCAGATTAATCAAAAACAAATATATAATTTTTCCTACTGATGGGTGATACCATCAGTTTTACTCACAGTCTTACATGATGCTGAATGTAAGAGTTAGGATATGCATGCTCTTTAATATAACAGTTAGTAAAGAATGTATTCTCAAAATAAGAATCATGTATTTGAAGGATTCATCAGCCCTCATCTAGCCATACAATCCAATTTTGAGTCATCCATTCCTTTTAAGTGGCCACTTATTTTTTTCATGAATAGATTGCTTTTGACATTCTTGAAAATCTTTTAAAACCAATGCTTAAGCATCTACCCAAAATACCTCCATTTAATTGGTTTGGGGTATTTCCTTGACATCAGTCACAATTACATGCTCCCTAGTTGTGCTATGTAGCCAAGGTTGAGATTCACTAACTCAGAGACATTTTTTTTTCTTTTTTTTTCCAGTGAACAAATTGGTGCAGCTGAGAGTGGTTTTGATTGTTTTCTTGGTTGGGTTGACTGAAATCTGGATTTACTTGTGGCACAGAGTAAATTAGCCTGAGATATTTAACATTCCCTTATATTAGTAAGGACAGAACTGAAAGATTAGTTGGATGAGAAGCTGATTTTAGCATTTTCTAAATATGTAACTTTTTTTAAGTTATTGTACCTCAGTTTCCTCTTTATAAAATAGGTTAATGACACTACTTGTATCAAAGGGTTATTGGAAGAATTAAATAGATAAGAAAGCTTCCTGGTACATATTAAGCTTTGTACATGTTACCCAAAATAACACTGCTATTCATAATGATGATGACTGTTCTAGTTTTCTAGGCTGCTCAAAGCAAATACCATGAAATCATATACTTTAAACAATGGGAATTTATTTGCTTATGGTTAGAGTTCGGAAAAATATCCCAATCAAGGCATCATCAACGTGATGCTTTTTTTTCCTAATGAAAGGCTGGGCAATACTTGGCTCCTCTGTTACCTGGAAAGCCACATGGCAAGCCACATAGTGTCATCTGCTGGTCTTTCCATCTCTTCCAGGTTTCATTGCTGTCAGCTCCTTGCTTCCAAGGCTCTCTCTCTATCTCTTTCTTTCTTTATCTCTTTTACTATATTCATTCTATTTATAAAAAAGTCCAGGAAAGGCATTAAGCCCCATCCTGAATAAGGTGGGTCAGACCTTAACTGAAGTAGCCTTAATAACATGTTTTTGGGTGTGCAGACAGCTTCAAGACACCACAATGACAAATAACAATATGGAAAAAAGGCAACCCTTCATTAATACATTAAGATATGCACAGAGGAATTATTTGACAACATATCTGAAAACATTTTAGGCTAAGTAATAAAAGAGTTATGGGGAAGGATCTTGAAATATTAGAAGGAATGTACTACCCTTTATATGCTTGGGGTAAGTTTAGAACGATTACCATAATATACAGTAGAGATGATAGAGAAAACAAAGAAGTATCACCCAGAGTGAATTTGGTTTTGGACTAATTTCCCATTTAGTCAACTATAGTAAAGTAGATGATGTGATAGTTAGGTTCTGGTGTCAACTTGACCAACTGATGATGCCCTGTTGTCTGGTCAGGCAGGCACTGACCTGACCATTGCTGCAAGGATACTTCATACTTGGTTGATAAACCAGAAGCTGGTGTATTAAATCTATCATGATTGCATCTGTAACTGATTATATCTGCAATCAGCTAAGGCATATCTCTCCCCAATGCAATAATCCAATCAATTGAAGATTTCTAAGGAAGAAGAGAGACTTTTTCACTGCTTCTTCAGAGTAAGCCTCTACCGTGGAGCTCACCCAGACACTTTATCAGAGCTGCCAGCTTCATAGCATGCCTATGGATTTTGGATTCTTCCATTCCTTTCCCACAGTTGTATAAGACTTATACAACTGTATAAGTTGTATATAACTGTATATAAGATTTATAAATCTCATATTTACAGTTATTTCCTGTTGATTCTGTTTCTCTTGAGAATCCAGACTAATGCTGCTTGGTAGCAGGAATGGGTTGGTTCTTGAGAAACAGAATCTTAAAAATGGGTTTTTACTATTGGTTTTCTACTTTGGTTAGAACCAAAGGCACTGAGGACTCTGTTTCCAATAATTAAGAAGTCACTGACAGTCCATGTGGTGAGTTGGAAAGAGAGATATGAAAAATACCACTATTAGGTTCTGCTAATTGGTACATATTGAGGCAAAACTCTACATGAGTGTGTTTTTTTATGCTTTTGAGGAGTTTTGTGGAATTAAATAGTATAATGATGTTGGCTCATTGTTTTTAGATACACTGGATACAGTGATGAGGGAAAGGGATGATCAGAAGCTTTCAAATTTGAAACTTAAGTGTCATATAAATGATGGGAAAGTTTCCATGTGTGCCCTGAAAGAAAATCTTAATTCCTGTGGTCACAGACTTGAGATCTCTGAAAACCAGGTGCATAACCTCATTGTGTGAGTAGCATACTTACAACATAAACTAAAATCTTAAGCTTGTAAGATGTCTGTGGGTTAAAATAAGGGCTTATTGGTAAAGAATGGGATCCTGAAACATGGAATGGGGATATATGACCTGATAATGTTGGTGATGGGGAGATGGAATCCCCTGGAATCTGCTGAGACTTTGCTATGTAGACCTGTAATGGATTGCCCTGAGGAAAGAGTTTTCCTATTTACAGCCTGCCTTGAGGAAATAGCTTCCCAGCTTTCAGTCTTCCCAGAGGAATCTGCCATCCAACCTCTACCTGAAAAGCTTAACTCTTCAGTGCCTGCTAACCCTGTAACTACCTCCCTGGAGGAAACAGCCCTTACTCCTCTGCCTGGAGTAACGAATCCTGTTTCACCAAATGAAACTGCAATGAAATGCCCTGAGATAATGGCTTGAAAGGCACTTCTATTTCTTTTCATGACCCACCCCCACCATCCCTCTTTTTCTCAAAACCTATAATTAGACTAAAGTCCCAACACTCCCTGAAAAGTGAGGTACAAATCTGACCCATGAGGAGGTATGCTGCACTCCAAAAAAACTGCATGTGTTTTCCAATCTATATAGACAGAAATCAGGGGAATATGGGTGGGAATGGATAATGAGGGTATGGGATAATGGTGGAAAGAATATAAAGTTGGATCAAGCTTAAGTTGTTGATGTGGGCCCACTAAGCAGAGATTCTACATTTAATATTGCAGCTCAAGGGTTTAGAAAGGGCATTAACAGTTTGTTTGGAGGTTGGCTGAAATGTAGTTCCAAAGGTGGTCAACATTATCTAAAGTTGAAAGCCAGAACTGCCCTGATATAATGAAGGTGAGGGGTTCCAGAGGCTTAAAGAAATTAGAATGTTAGAATGGATTTGTCATAGGAGATCTGTTCACACATTGTAGGAATGTCCAGAGGACATAGCAATCACTACAACCTTGAGAAATAAATTTGTGAGACTGGCTCCATCATCCCAGAAGAGATCTGTAATTACTGTTCTCTGTAGCTCAGATATTACTGTGGGAACCTGGAATCCTTAAATACAAAGAGAATGATTGGATCCAGAGTTGGCAGAAGCTATGTGGTGGCACTTAATCATCATGCAAAAGTTTGTCATGGCCACCATAATGGATGATGGACTCAAAGCCACAGTCAAAATAAGCTGACTTATGGTGTTGGCTAGAAGATCATGGGTACCTAGAAATAAAATAAATGGGTAGTCTACTAAATTCTTTTTTGAGGTGTATAAGCAGAAGAATTCTAAGTCAAGTGAAAAGAAATCTAACTTAAGTTAAAAAAAAAAAGGCCATTATGGCCTTAAGTAATTCCCAGACTTGAGACAGTTTATAGACCCAGAACACCTTGAATGAGGGAAGGGGTGGGGAACATTGGGGAAGGACCCTTTTACACTGCCCAAAATTTACAATATTAGTCTTCCTCCCAGCCTTCCCTAAGGAGGCCTATGGCAATTTACCAGCATCACAGTGCACTCAGGAAAAGGAAGCTATCAGATATTTGGGGGATTATTGGACACTTGCTCAAATGTGACATTAATTCCAGGAGATGTAAAACATCACTCTGGTCCACCAGTCAGAGTAGAAGCTAATGTAAGTCAAGTGAACAATGGAGTTTTAGCTCAAACCCATCTCACAGTGGGTCAGGGGGTGTCTGGACCTGTCCTGTGTTTGTCTACTCAGTTCCAGAATATGTAATTTGAATCATACTCAGCAACTGGCAAAATCCCCACATTGGCTCTCTGAATCCTGGAGTGAGGAATATTATGGCAAGAAAGAACAAGTGGAAGCCACTAGAACTGTACCTATCTAGCAAAACAGTGAGTCAGAAGCAATACTGTATTCCTGGAGGAAGTGTGGAGATTAATGCCAGTCAATATTGTGAAGGATACAGGAGTGGTGATTCCCAACACATCCCCATTCAACTCTCCTATTTGGGCTGTGCAGCAAATAGATGGGCCTTGGAGGATAACCATGGATTAATGTAAACTTAACCAGGTGGTGATTTCAATTGCAACTGTTTTTACAGTTGTGGTATCATTGCTTGAGCAAATCAACATATCCCTGGTATCTGGTATGTAGCCATTGATCTACCAAATGCTCTTCTCTCAACAGTTGCAGAAAGGACTAACCAGAAATAAGTTGCATTCAGCTGGCAAGGTCAGCAGAATACCTTTACTTTGCTGCTTCAGGAGTATATCAACTCTCCAGCCCTATGTCTACAATCTTGTATGCAGGGAACATGATCATTTTTCAGTCCCAAAAGTCCTCACAGTGGTCCATAATATTGATAATATCATGTTGATTGGACCTAATGAACAAGAAGTAGCAACTACTCTAGAGTTATTGGTAAAGCTTCCATGTGTCAGGAGATGGGAGATAAACCCAACAAAAATACAGGGGCCTTCCACCTTAGTGAAATTTCTAGATGTCCAGTGGTATGGGCATGTTGAGACATCTCTTCTAAAGTGAAGGATAAGCTGTTCTATCTGGCCTCCCCTATGAACAAAAGAGAGGTGAAATGCCTAGTTGGCCTCTGGATTTTAGAGACAGCATGTTCCTCATTTGGGTGTTCTACTCTGGCCCATTTACCAAGTGACCAGAAGAGGTGCTAGTTTGAGTGGGGGCCAGAACAAGAAGTAGCTCTGTGACAGATCCAGGCTGCTGTGCAAGCTGCTCTGCCACTAGGACCATATGATCCAGAAAATTCAATAGTGCTAGAAGTGTCAGTGGCAAATCAGGATGCTGTCTGGTGCCTTTGCCAGGCCCCTATGGAAAATCACAATACACACTGTCATGGTCAGTTTCATGTGTGTGTCAACTTGGCCAGGTGGTGGGACCTGTTGTCTGGTTGGGCAAGTGCTGGCCTGTCTTTTGCTATGAGAACATTTCATGATCACATTTGCTACATCCACAGCTGATTCCATTTCTAATCAGCAAAGGGGAGTGCCTTCTCTAATGAGTGATACTTAATCTAATCACTGGAAGCCTTTTAAGGAGGATTCAGAAGAGACAGATCCTCCTCTTACTTCAGCTGGGAAGCCTCTCCTGTAGAGTTCATCCAGACCATCCACTGGACTCATCAGCTTCACAGCTTGCCCTACAGATTTTGGACTCTATGTTCCCATGGCTATGTGAAAACACTTTTATAAATTTATATTTACCAATATTTCCTGTTGATTCTGTTTCTCTAGAGGATCCTAACTGATACAACTTGGTTCCAGGAGTGGTTCTTAAGAAACAGAATCTTAAAAATGGGTTTTTATAAATGGTTTTCTACTCTGACTGGACTCAAAGGTACTACAGACTCTGATTCCCATAATCAGAATGACATTGCCAATTCATGGAGTCAGTTGACAAAAGAGATAGTCAAAATATGACCATTCAATTCTTCTAGTGCTTTGCTTGTACAAAGCCAGGCTCTGGGGGATACTGTTTTTGACACCTTTACAGAGTTTTGTGGAAATAGGAACTATAGAGAAGTTGGCTGGTTGTTGTTAGATATGCTGTGTACATTAATGAGTGAAAGGGATGGGCTGAAGTCTTCAAATGAGAAGTTTAAGCTCTGTCTGACAGATATAGAAATTTCTGTGAGTGTTCTGAAGGAAAATCTTATTTCCTGTAACTGTAGCCTTGAGATCTCTGAAAATCAGACTCAGAATCTTATTGTTAGAGTAGCAACTTTACAATATAAACTGAAATCTCAGTCTTGCATGGCATCTGCAATTAAAGTAAGAGCATTGATTGGAAAGGAGTGGGGCCCTGAAAAATGGGTTGGCAACATATGGATTGATAATGATGTTGGTGGAGAGGTTGAAATCCTAAGTCATACTGAGTCTTCTCTAGATAACCCTATAATAGTTGGCCCTGAGGACATAGCCACCCCATCTCCAGTCTGCCTTGAGGAGTTGGCCACCCAACCTCCACCTGAAAGGATTAGCTCTAGAGTGATTAATCCTATCTCACAAGATGAAACTGCAAATGAATACCCTGAAGCAAATGGCTTGAAAGATACTTCTAATTCTTTTCATGACCCACCCCCACCACCCCTCACTTTTTCCAGACCTATAACTACACTAAAGCCCCAAAAGGCCACTAAAGGTGAGGTACAAAGTATCACACATGAGGAGGTACATTATAAAGCAAAAGAACTGTGTGAGGTTTCCAACTTACATAGACAGAAATCAGGGGAATATATGTGGCAATGGATTTTAAGGGTGTCGGATAATGATGGGAGAAATATAAGGCTGGATCAGGCTGAATTTACTGATATGGACCCACTAAGCAGAGATTCTGCATTAAAAATTATAGATCAAAGGGTTAGAAAAGGCATTAATAGTTTGTTTGGATGGTTGGCTGAAACATGGATCAAAAGGTGGCCAACATTACCTGAGGTTGAAATGCCAGAATTGCCCTGGTAGATGAAGGCATGCAGAGACTTCAGATATTGGAATGTTAGAGTGGATTTATCATGCAAAACCTGCTCTTATACAACAAGAATGTCCAGAGGATGCACTTTTACCAGAACAGTGAGAAATAAATTTGTGAGACTAGTGCCATCATCCCTGAAGAGCTCTGTAGTTGTACTCCTCTGTAGATCAGATATTACTCTTGGAACTGCTGTCACTGAGCTGGAATCCTTAAACACAATGCAGATGACCAGATCCCAAGTTGGCAGAAGCCAGGTGACAGCACTTAATTGCCAAAGACAGGGTGAACATGACTATTATAATAGAGAGCAAACTCAAAGCAGGAGTCAAAATAATCTGACTTGCAGAGATTTCTGGCATCGGCTAGTGTAGTAGCTAGATTCAGTTGTCAATTTGGCTAGGTAGAGGTGTCTAATTCTATTGCTGTTGACATGAACCAATGGCAGGTGAACCTCATCTGTTGTTGAGTTGGCTAGGAGGCATGCCTGCTGCAATGAATGACATTTGATTTAATTGGTTGGTGCTTAAATGAGAGAGCTCAATGTAGCATAGCCCAAGCAGCTCAGCATACCTCATCTCAGCACTTGCAGCTCAGCCAGGCCTTTGGAGATACAGAAAGGAATCACCCCGAGGAAAGTTGTTGGAACCCAGAGTCCCTTAGAGAAGGCCAGCAGAGATCAAGAACTCAGTTGAAAGTTAGCTGCTTTTCCTCTGAAGAACTATATGTAAACTAAATATATCCCCTTTTGTTGAAAGCCAATCTGTCTCTGGTGTGTTGTATTCCAGCAGCTAGCAAACTAGAATAGCTAGTAAATCATGAGGTACCGAAAAATACAATAGATGGGCAGTCTACTAAATCCTCATTTGAGCTGTATAAACAAAGGAGTTCTAGGTCAAGTGAACAGAAGTCTAATTTGAATTACAAAAGCATGGAGTCATGGCCCCTTAATCAATTTCCAGACTTGAGATAGTTTACAGACCCAGAGCCCCTTGAATGAAGGGGAGACCAAGTCCCTTTGGGGGAGAACCCTGTTACACTGCCAGAAATTTATACTGTTAATCTTTATCCAAGCCTTCCACAAGGAAACCAATGGCCTTTTACCAGGGTAACTATGCACTGGGGAAAAGGAAATGATCAGATATTTGGGGGATTATTAGACACTGGTTCAGAAGTGACATTAATTCCAGGAGACCCAAAACATCACTCTTGTCCACCAGTCAGAGTGGGGGCTTATGGAAGTCAGGTGATCAATGGAATTTTAGCTCAGGGCCATCTCACAGTGGGTCCACTGTGGCCCCAGACCCATTTGTTAGTTATTTCCCCAGCTGAAGAATGCATAATTGGAATAGATATACTGAGCAACTGGCAGGATCCCCTCATTGGCTCTCTAACTCATGCAGTGAAGGATATTGTTGTGAAAAAAGCCAAGTGGAAGCTGCTAGAACTGCCCCTACCTAACAAAATAATAAATCAGAAGCAATATCAGATTCCTGGAGGGATTGCAGAGATTACTGCCACTCTTAAGGATTTGGAGGATGCAGGGGTGGTGATTCCCACCACCTCCCCATTCAACTCTCCTATTTGGCTTGTGCTGATAACAAATGGGTCTTGAAGGATGACATTGGAATATTGTAAGCTCAACCAGGAGACTACTCCAATTGCAGCTACTGTTCCAGATGTGGTATCATTGCTTAATCAAATCAATACATCCCCTGGTACCTGGTATACACCTATTGACCTGGCAAATGCTTTTTTCTCAATAGCTGTTAGCAAGGACCACCAGAAGCAGTTTGCTTTCAAATGGCAAGGTCAGCAATATACTATCACTGTCCTACCTCAGGGGTATATCAACTCTCCAGCCCTATGTCATAATCTTGTCTGCAGGGACCTTGATCATTCCTCCTTCCCACAAGACATCACACTGGTCCATTATATTGATGATATCATGTTGATTGGACCTAGTGAGCAAGAAGTAGCAACTACTCTAGATTTACTGATAAGGCATTTGCGTGTCAGAGGGTGGGAGATAAATCCAACAAAAATACAGGGGCCTTCCACCTCAGTAAAATTTCTAGGTGTCCAGTGGTGTGGGGCATGTTGAGATATCCCTTCTAAAGTGAAGGATAAGTTGCTGCATCTGGCCCCTCCTATGGCCAAAAGAGAGGCACAATGGCTAGTTAGTCTCTTTGGATTTTGGTGACAACATATTCCTCATTTGGATGTGCTACTCCTGCCCATTTATAAAGTGAACAGAAAATCTACTAATTTTGAGTGGGTACCTGAACAAAAGAAGGCTCTGCAACAGATCCAGGCTATTGTACAAACTGCTTTGCCACTTGCACCATATGATCCAGTAGATACAGTGGTGCTGGAAGTGTCAGTGGCAAATAGAGATGTTGTTTGGAGCCTTTGGCAGGCACCTATAGGAGAATCATAATGAAGACCCTTAGGATTTTGGAGTAATGCCTTACCTCTGCTGCAAGTAATGATTCCCCTTTTGAGAAACAGCTTTTGGCCTGCTACTGGGCCTTAGCAGAGACCAAACACTTAACTGTGGGTCACCAAGTTACCATGAGACCTGAGTTGCCTATCATGAGCTGGATGTTGTCTGACCCACCAAGCCATAAAGTTGGGCATGCACAGCAGCACTCCATCATAAAATGGAAATGGTGTATACAAGATAAGGCCAGAGCAGGTCCTGAAGACACAAATAAGTTACATGAGGAAGTGGCTCAAATGTCCATGGTCTTCACTTCTGCCACATTACCTTTTATTTTCCAAAGTAGGATTAGGGAACACACTTCACAGCAAATGAAGTGCAGGAATGGGCACATGTTCATGGAATTCTTTGCTTTTACCATATTCCCCATCATCCAGAAGCAGCTGGATTGATAGAATGGCGGAGTGGCCTTTTGAAAACTCAATTATGGTGCTGACTAGGTGGCAATACCTTGAAGGGCTGGGGTAATGTTCTCCAGGAAGCTGTATATGCTCTGAATCAGCATCTGCTGTAAGGCACTGTTTCTCCCATAGCCAGGATCTATGGGTCCAGGAATCAAGAGGTAGAAAGGGGAGTGGCACCACTCACTATTGCACCTAGTGATCCACTAGGGAATTTTTTGCTTCCTGTCCCTGCAACCCTGAGCTCTGCTGGTCTACAAGTTTTAGTTCCAAAAGGGAGAGTGCTTCCACCAGGAGAACAATAATGATTCCATTGAACTGCAATCTAAGACTGCCACCTGGCTACTTTGGGCTACTCCTGCACCTGGATCAACAAGCCAAGAAGGGGATTACATTACTGGCTGGGGTGATTGATCCTGACTATCAGGGGGAAGCAGGACTGCAACTACAAAATGGAGGTAAAAAAAAAGTTTTCTTGGAATATAGGAGATCCCATAGGGTGTCTTTTAGTATTACCATTTTCTATGATTAAAATCAATGGAAAATTGCAACAACCCAATCCAGGCAGGGCTACCAATGGCTCTGAAACTTCAGGAATGAAGGTTTGGGTCACCCCACCAGGGAAAGAATCACGGTCGACTGAAGTACTTGCTGAAGGTAAAGGAAATATGGAATGGGTAGTGAAAGAAGGTATTGATAAATATGAACTATGACCACGTGATCAGTTACAGAAATGAGGGCTGCAATGATATTTTGTTCATGCTATACTATTTAAGTTGTAAGATATCAAGTTTAAGAATGAATATTACCTCAGGACTTGCACCCTATTCTCGGGAGATTTAATGTGTTCCTGGCTATATATAGGCAGGACAGTTCAGTATTGTTAGGTGAGGAAAAAAATGTGTCTTTTATTGTTTTGTATTCAGAAATTAGGTATGGTTTAAGATGATGAGTATAGCTGCCAAGTTGACAAGGGGTGGACTGTCATGGTCAGGTTCATGAGTCAACTTGGCCAAGTGGTGGTACTTATTTGTCTGGTTGAGCAAGTTCTGGCCTGTCTTTTGCTATGAGGACATTTCATACAATTAAATTATGATCATGTTGGCTACATCCACAGCTGATTCTATTTGTAATCAGCAAAGGGAGTGTCTTCTTTAATGAGTGATACTTAATCTAATCACTGGATGCCTTTTAAGGAGGATTCAGAAGAGACAGGTTCTCTTCCTGCCTCCATTGGTGAGCCTCTCCTGTGGAGTTTGTCTGGACCCTCCATCAGAATTGTCAGATTCACAGCCTGCCCTACAGATTTTGGACTCTACATTCCCACAGTTACATGAGACACTTTTATAAATTTTATATTTACCAATATTTTCTGTTAATTCTGTATCTCTAGAGAACCCTAACTAATACACAGACCCTTAGGATTTTGGAACAAAACCTTACCATCTGTTGCAGATAAGTATTCTCTTTTTGAGAAACAACTTTTAGCCTGCTACTGGGCCTTAGTATAGACTGTATACTCAGATACTCAGCCATGGGCTACCAAGTTACCATGAGACCTGAGTTGCCTATCATGAGCTGAGTGTTGTGTGACCCACCACACCATAAAGTTGGGCATGCACTACAGCACTCCAACACAAAATGGAAATGGTATATTAGAGATAGGGCTAGAGCATGTCCTGAAGGCACTAGTAAGATACATGAAGAAATGTCCAAAATACCCATGGGCCCCATCCTGGCACATTACCTTCTCTTTCCCAGACCACAGCTATGGTCTCTTAGGGAGTTCCTTACAATAAGTTGACTGAGGAAGAGAAAACCCAGGCCTGGTTTACAAATAGTTCTGCACAATATGCAGGGACAATCTGGAAGTCGGCAGCTACGCAGAACAAGCCCATTCTGGGATGTTCTTAAAGGACAGTGGTGAGGGGAAATCCTCCTAGTGGGCAGAACTTTGAGGAATGCACCTGGTTGTTTATTTTGCTTCAAAGGAGAACTTGCAAGAAGTGCATTTGAATATTGGCATTTGGGCTGTTACTAATGGTTTTGTTGGATGGTCAGGGACTTGGAAGCAGCACAATTGGAAAATTGGTGACAAAGAGGTCTGGAGAAGAGGTATGTGGGTAGACCTTTCTGAGTGAACAAAGAACATGAAGATATATGTGTCCTATGTGAATGCTTACCAGAGGGTGAATTCATAAAGGAAATGTTTTAATAATCATTTGGATTAGATGACCCAACCTGTGGGTACAAGTCATCTTTCTTCAGCCACTCCTACTATTGCCCAATGGACTCACACTCAAGTGGACATGGTGGCAGAGATGGAGGTTATGCATGGGCTTAGCAAAACAAACTTCCATTCACCAATATCGAGCTGGCTATGGCTACTATTGACTGCCCAATTTGCCAGAAGCAGAGACCCACACTCAGTCCCTGATATGGCACCATTCCCTGAGGTAGTCAGCCTGCTACCTGGTGGCCAGGTTGATTATATTGGACCACTCACATCATGGAAAGAGCAGTGATTCATTCTAACTGGAACAAACGCACACTCTGGATATGGGTTTTTATTCCCTGTATACAATGATTTAATAAAAACTACCATCCATGGACTTATGCCTTACTTACTGTTAGGATATTCCGCACAGCATTCCCCCTAATCAAGAAACCCATCTCACAGCAAACAAAGTGTGGGAAGGAACACATGCCATGAAATTCTCTGTTTTTACTATGTTACCCATCATCCAGAAGCAGCTAGGTTGACAGAACTGTGGAATGGCTTTTTCTTTCTTTCTTTCTTTCTTTTTGGCTTAAGCAGGCTCCAGAAATCAAACTAGGGTGTCTAGCATGGCAGGCAAGAATTCTGCCACTGAGCCGCCATTGACTGCCCTGGGATGACCTTTTGAAGACCCAATTAGAGCACTAACTAGTTGGCAATACCTTGCAGGGCTGGGGCAATTTTCTCCAGGAGTTTGTGTGTGCTCTGAATCAGCATGTACTATAAGGTGCTGTTTCTCACATAGCCAGGATTCATGGTTCCAGGAATGAAGGGATGGAAATGGGAGCAGCACCACTGACTATCACCCCCAGTTATCTATTAGGAAAAATTTTGCTTCCTGTCCTGAAACCTTAAGCTCTGTTGATCTATAGGTCTTAGTTCCAAAAGGAGGTATGCTTCTACCAAGAGACACAACAATGATTCTATTGAACTGGAGGTTAAAACAGCCACTTGGCCACTTTAATCTTCTCATGGCACTGAATAAGCAGGCATGAAAGAGTATTACTGTCCTGTCTGGGGAGATTGGTCCTGACTATCAAGAAGAAATAGGGCTGCAATTACATAATGGAAGTAAAGAAGAGTTTTTCTGGAGTACAGGAGATATCCTAGCATGTCTCTTAGTATACTATTCCCTGTGATTAATGACAATGGAAAACTGCAACAACTCAATCCAAGCAGGACTACCAATAGCCAAGAAACTTCAGGAATGAATATTTGGGTCACCCCATCTGGAAAAGAACCACAGCCAGCTGAAGTGCTTGCTGAGGGTAAAGGGAACATAGAATGGGTAGTACAAGAAGATAGTAATGAATATGAATTATGTCCACATGACCAGTTATGGAAATGAGGACTATGATTGTATGAATATTTCCCTCCTGTTTTATCAGTATATTGGTAACTATCTTGTTTTCCTCTTATCATATGACATAAATTGTATTGTTTATATCATGGTATTTAAGTCATAAGATATGCAGTTTAAGAGTGACTGTTACCTAAGGGCTTGCACCCTCTTCTGGCAAGATGCAATGTATTTGTAGTTGTACACAGGAGAGCTGAGTATTGAAATAGAACAAAATATGTCTATTATTGTGTTCTATTTCAAAATTAAGCATTTTTCAAGGTGATGTGTATAGCTGCCAAGTTTAAAAGGAGTGGACTGTGATGGTTAGGTTCTGGTGTCATCTTGGCTAAGTGATGATACCCCATTGTCTGGTCAGACAAGCACTGGCCTGGCCATTGCTGCAGGTTCATTTCATTACTGGTTGATAAATTAGAAGGTTGGCATATTAACTTATCAGTCAGTTGATTATGTCTGTGGTTGATTACATCTGTGACCAACTAAAGCGTGTCTCCCACAATGAGATAATACAATTAGTTGAAGTCTTTTAAGGAAGAGATATTCTTTCCCTGTTTCTTTAGCCAGTTAGGCTCTCCTATGAAGTTTGTCCAGCCCTTCATTGGAGCCACCAGCTTCACAGCTTACCCTATGGATTTTAGACTCTTCCATACCCATGGTTGTGTGAGACACCTTTATAAATCTCCTATTTACAGATCTCTCTGCTTGGTTCTCTTTCTCTAGAGAACCCTGACTAACACATACTTGGATTACACTTTTCCAAAATTTGAAATTTTTTGCCATTTTATATCACATTTAATTTTTATGATCCCATTCTTTTGGGATTTAGATCACTAGAGACCATCTATCAGAAATATGATGCTCTGCTTATTTTTTTAAGTATGTTTTATCTCTGTATTTCATTTTAGATAGTTTTTTACTGTTATGCCTTCAAAATCACTAATCTTTCTTATGGAATATCTAATGTGCTCTTAATCTAATTCTGCTTCCTTGCATGTCTTGTAATATTTGATTCAATACTAGCCATTGTTATTACTTTAAGTTTCTCCTTCTGAGAAACAACTATGTCACTTAGAAATAATTTAATTCTTTTGTTTCTTGGTTTAAAGTGTTTTTTTTTTAGGTAAAACAAGAATAGCATTTAATATAGGTTAATTTTATCCCACTACTTAGACAAATATTCTACCTGATGACCAATGAATTATAAGGCATAATGAATTCATAATTATGAATTACGGTGGTAAAAGGAACTAGTCCAGATTTTATATAGAACAAGGTAGGCTACTGTGGAGCAAAATTCTTCTGAAAACTCAAATGAGTCCCTATGAAGATTTCCAGAACTTTCTCTCTGAGCAGTTCTCTTTTATCCAGTATTCTTCCCTATGAATCTCAGCAGGCTTAGCCTCCAAAATTATGAACTTCATCTCCTCACCTAAAGGAGGAGGCTATCAGGCTCTTCATAGACTCCACTTCCAGTATTGTATCCTGGAAACTATCTCCAGGCAATGTGTTCAAACAAATAAATGACAATGTCCAATTCATTTGAGTCCCATTTCTCAGGGGTAATTGCCATTTGTTACCTAATGTCCAATGCATAGAAAAAGGGATTTAATACATTTTGTGTGCATTTCTTAGTTGTTTTGGTTGGAAAGGTAAATCTAGACCTTTTTTTTTCACTTAGACTAAAGTCTTTAGAATTTTATGCATACTTCTGTATATAAGTTTGTATATGTTTTAATGATAACTTATTTTTTTTAGTTTCTTAGGCTGCTTAAACAAGTACCATGAAATGGGTTCACTTAAATCATGGGAACTTATATGCTCATGCTTTTGAGGCTAGGGAAAATGTTCAATTTGAGCCATCATCAATGTGATGCTTTCTTCTGAAGACCAGCTCCAGCCATCTTTGGTTCCTCTGGCAAGGCAAATATGATATCTCCTGTTCTTCCCCTTCTCTTTTGGGTTTTGTTGATTTCAGCATCTTGTTCCCAAGGCTTTTTCTCTCTATCTGAATTTCAGTCAATTCATGAAGGACTCCAGTTATAAGATAAAGTCCATCCTGATTGGCCTGAGCCACATCTTAACTGAGGTAATTTCATTCAAAGGTCCTACTTACAATAGGTCACACCCCATGAATGAGTTAATTTAACATGTTATTTCTGGGGTACATACAACTTCAAACCATGGCAGGCACCAATAGACTAAATAGCTTACCCAAGATTACTAGACTAGAAAGAGTCAATGAAGACATTCAAACCCAGAGTATCTGATTCACATCTGAATTTTTAATAATTTATTTTCAATATGGCATAATCAGTTTCAGAGATCTCATTAAAATTAAGATTCTTGACTGGTGTTCTTTCCACGAAATCATAACATTGTTTACTCTCTGAAATAACTTTATGGCTCTTTTCATGAAACTTTACCACCAAAAAATCCCATCTGATGATATTTGCTTAGTACCATAGCAGATATATTACATGTTTAATCCTCAAAGATCATTATTGAATCCATCACAATTCTCATGGTATAAGAAGGTTTTCACTGGAAGTAGGTATAAATTAACTAACTGAACCATTCAATCAATGTTTACCAGTTTTCAATCTGATGTAAGAAATTTAATATCCAGACAAGCAAACAAATAGAATAGCCAGGCTAGAAAAGCAAATAATTGACAAGCAGTACATTTCATAAAATGAAACTGATAATTACACTTCTTTCAACACAGTTATAATTGAATAAATCTAATTTCCTCTTCTTTTTAACTTTAATGCTAGGTTTACAACTGTTATATGGACAGGAAAGCAACATTAGAGGAATCACTCTAGTGTTGCTTTCCCTCCAACATAGTGGTTTGAACTTAGGCAATAAAGTTAAATGGAAAATGCTCTGTACTTGATTTTCAATTATAGCAAAGGCAAGGAGCCACAATTATCCCTTTCATTACTATGATGCTCTTCACTGCTGTCAGGGCAAAATATCTTCACTCTTTTTGATTAGCGCTATTGTGACTCTTAAAATTAAGAACCCTTGAGAATCAAAGGTTAAAAGTAGGGGAGGTAATGTATAAATATAAAAGTTTACATTAAAAAGAAGAAATGACAAAGAAAATACTTTAAGTTTTAGATTGACTTCCAGATCCTCTGTGGGGGTGGAGTTTCTTGGAAAGATATAATCAAACTTTGTTTCAAATTTAGTTTGGAATAAAAGTGAATTTTAGCTATTTAAAATGTGGAAATCTTCAAATAATGAATACTTGTTGGTTTCATTCAAATGACATACTCTTCATTAATTTTGGATAAAGGTTTAGTATTTTAACACATCATGATTTGCAAATACTTTTCAAGAATTAACTATGAGACTTTCATGTTTGTTGTCAGGTTTGTTTCTTCAGTCAATTATTTTGCTGACCAGTTTCACACATTTATACTGAATTGTTCTCCATATTAGAAAAATGTCATATTAACTACTTTCTTTTAATAATTTATTTTCAAAAAGGTTAATTTAAGTACTTTATAACATCATCATGGCATTTCAAAATTAATAATACTAACTGTTATTCAAACTTCGGTTTGTTAAAATTGCCACATAAAAGTATAAACTGTAATTATAATCAAAATTATCAGAGGATAGTCTTGATTCTTGAATGTATCTGTCCTGGGAAATCTGATATTTAGGTATGTGGATTATTCATATTTTTTAACTGGCTTAGATAGGGAGTTCAGAATTAAAACACACACATATCCATACACACATTTACTTTACTGAGACACTATGAATGAAAGTCCCTCAAAGGTACTCAGATTTACTAGTACATGATCCTGATTCAGACTATAAGAGATTATTATAGATCCTTGCAGAAGGGTTATACAAGATTTACAGAGAAAGTGGGACTTAGCAAAACAATATTTACTGTAGGGTTTTTAAAAGAGAGACATTGAAAACCACATCTCTATTACATTTGTTTCAATATATGTACATGCATAGAACTTGGCCTTCACTTACTAAGAATTATTATTACCATTTTAAATATGATGCTATTTAAAAGTTTTACTATTTGTTATGGGTTGGAAGTGGGACTGCAATGTAGGAATTATGCCTTTTAGATTATTAAACTGGTAATGATCCCAAATAAATTATCTATTTATTTAAACATTTTTATACTTTTATTTTACATGTATCCTATTTCTGGGCTGTTACCAATTTTCATGTGTTTTTTTAATAAAAAGTTCAGAGAAGATTTATCTGAAGTCTATTATTAAATAGAGTTTTCATCTCTATTATTAAATTAATACTTTTGCTTTCATTTTTTATACATAGCATGGGCAAAGTTTTGCTTCACATGGGGACAATTTGAAATATTAGGTTCTTGGCTCTCATTCACTTACATAAAAAACAAATTACTCATATTGATTAATCATTTCAAATTACTTGATTAATACTCAATATGATTTCATTCAACATTAACTACTCATATTCATTTAATAGTATTTAACATTGCTCAATAAATTACTTAAGTTATGAAAAATATTTAAATTACTCATTAATATCAAAAGCTCATACAACTTAAATTTTTTAGATCAAAATTGTAGTATTACCTGTGTGAAGCAGATAACCTTTTAAATTTGGATAGTTAATATTGGCCTGGTGTGTATTTTCCCTCTAACGTCACAAATTCTGATTCTTATTTATTTCTTAGTTTTCGTGAATATGTTTGGCAAGAGATAGAGTCCACATGGGGGACTCTATGAGGCCCCACACATGCATGAACCTGGCTATAATATCTCCCATCTCCATTCTCTTTTACAATGTAACTTTTCCACCCAACCAATAAGAAATAAAACCTTGAATTTAGGCAGACACACTGACTTCTCTGACCAATAGAATACGGTGGAAAATAAATCTGGATCAGTGCTGCAGTAGACCTTAACTAGCCTTGAAACTCTTATTTCTTATTTCTCTGAACCAGGAGCTTCCATGTAAGAAGTCCAAGCCCCTCTACTAGACAAAGAGGCTACATACAGGGGCACTGAGGCACCACCAGTGCATGAAGAAACCATAATGTATGTAGAGTCTCTGAATGTCTTTAATCCCAGTCCCTGTGAATTGCATTCACCTGGAATTTCCTAAATGATAAACTACCAGTTGAGACCAGTCAATACACAAAAGCATAAGAGATAATAATGAGTTATTTTTTTAGACCACTGTGTTGGAGATGGTGGTAACATGAAGTCTGAGTTTTGGCATATTTATATTAGTATTACTAAAATTTTCTTCAGAAATTCTGAATATTCAAAAACTTGTCTTTGAGCATATGACTACAATTGATTTCATGGAACTTGTCATTTAATTCTAAATATGAATTTCTTGAGACCCATATCATTGTGAGAAGCACAGGAAATATAAAATAAATTTTAATAATTTCAGTTACATTTTATACTTATTTTTCTTAAGCAATATTGGTTTAACTTTTTTATTTGATTAAGCTCCTATACCATTTTTTTTCTTTCTTTTTTTTTGCATGGGCAGGCACTGAGAATCAAACCCAGGTCTCTGTCATGTGAGAACTCTACCTGCTGGCCCACTCTCATATACTTTTTGATGAGGAATATACTAAGAAAGCATAAAGAGAATCTTTAGGGATCAAAATTAAACAAAACATATTGAAAACATGGGGTTTATTATGACCTTATTTCCTAGGTAGTTTCATGACACAGGATTAAATGCTTAAGAAGTAACATAGCTATAACTTTAAAATCACTTGACATTAAATGATAGATCAGTTTCTAAGAGTCATTGTTAAATACCTAATAAAATTCTAGAAAAATGCTATGTGGCTGAGAGCAATGATATTAATTATTAATAGTTGTGTAAAAACTTGCCCCAAACCTAGAGGCTTAAACCACTATAAAAATGCAATATCTCAACGTTCTTGTGTCAAGAATTCAAAATAAGCTTAGTTGGAAAGGGTTTCTCCATGAAGTTGCAGTTAAATTGTATAAGAAGAAACAACTATCAGAAAACTTGATTGTGGCTAGAGGATCTCTGCTAAGATAGTTCACTGACATGGCTGGCAAGTTTGGGTTGGATGTGGATAAGGGTCTTATTTTGTACCACATGGGTTTCCAGAGGCTTACTTGAGTATCCTCATTATATGATAGTGAGTTTCGGCAAAAGTCCAAATCAAGGCATCATCATGGCAATCATTTCTTCCTGAAGGCTGTGGCATTTTGGAGCCAGCTGCTGGTGATTTTGTCACATTGCAAGGCATGTGGTTGCCTCTCCTGGTTTCTCCATTTTCTTCTGGGTTCTGTTGAGTCCAGCTTCTTGCTTCCATGACTTTCATTCTATATTTCTCCTTATAAAGGACTCCAGTAATAGGATTATGATACACCTTGGTCAGCCTGGGTCACAACCTAACCAAAGTAACCTCTTAAGAATTTCCTTTTCACAAAGGTTTAACACTGACATGGATGGGCTAAATTTAAGAACATGTTTTTTTCTGGAGTGTATTCAGCCTCATACCACTTCAGGTGGTAGTGCCTCATATCTGAGCCTCAGAAGTGACATAGTTGTATAACTTCTACCATTTTGTAATTACTTAGATACAAGTCTAGCCTGTATTTGAACTGAGGGAAATTTGTTTCCCCTCATTTTAAAAAGAGGATGCCAAGAAATATCTGGACATACTTTAAGAACTTTCACAAGAGCAAGCCAACTTGATTTCATTATTGTCTTCAAAAATTAATTAATGTGACTGGGACATAGTTGGTTCAGAATAAAGTGAAGATAGGATAGATTTAAAAGTAAATGTAGAACTTCTATACAATTTTTGGCTCTCTTGGTAGTTTCAGTTAGATGTAGTTCCCAACTCAAATAATTTCCAATGTACTTTTTTTGTTTTTGTTTTTTGTTTGTTTGTTTTTGTTTTTTCCCAATGTACTTTTAATTTATTAACCAATGTATAAATATTTTATTAAGAAGACATATCACATGTATATGTAGAATAAATGATGTGATGGCCAGCCAGTTGATTTATACATATTTTAATAGCTTATGATCATCTAAACAAAAAGCAAGTAATTTCTTAATTTAACATGAACTTTATTCTACTCCCTCTCAGATAGGGCCCACATGCTCTGACAAACAGGAAGCAACTACAGAAAACACATTCTTATCTCTCAGCAACCCTTAAGATTAAGGGGCAAGAACTCACTGAGGGGGAAATTTGAGGCAAGCTAGAACAGGGAGAGAAGGGAGAGAAAAAATCTGTGGAGAAGTCTTTGAACAAGGACACTTATTCAAGATCAGGAGGGGCTGTGCCCTGGACAGACAACCTGTCTGGGGCTCTCCATTTATGGGAAATGCCTGGCAGCAGCTGACACATCTGGAGCCAAATGACCCCCACCTGCGTGATTAAACTACCTGATTGAAGGGTGAAACAAATAGATGTACCCAAATGCACTATCTAACACCAGACATGACCCTGGAGAGAAGGGAAGGGAAGAGAAAGCCCTGAATAGGAAAAGAGGAGGGGAGTAAGTAAAACTAATCAATAAAAGCAAATGGCCTATTGCTTCTTGCCTTCCTCACCTCTATCTTTGTGAGAGTTTCTGCATGTCCTCTTACATGTTCTCAATGAATTTCCTATCTGCCTACTCAAAGTTTATGATACAAATTATTTAACAAAACACAGTATTAGAGCAGACAGGAAGTAAAGCAAAGATATTATAGACCAGGGTTGGTGTTAAATTTATTAAAATTGGAATCAAAGCTTCACCAGTTATAATCTATTTGATATTGGGGGGGTAAATAACATATCTGAATCCCAATTTAATCAGCTATACAGTGGGGCCACAAATAATGTGCTGGTTTGAAAGGATTTATGCACCCTAGAAAAGCCATGTTTTAATCCTAATCCCATTTTTTAAAGGCAGCCATTTCTTCTAATTCCTATTAGTACTGTATGTTGGAAACTTTAATTAGATTATCTCTATGGAGATGTGAATCAATAAAGTGTGGGTATTAAATTTGATTAGGTGGAGACTTGTCTCCACCCATTCCAGGTGGGTCTTTATTAGTTTGCTGGAATTCTTTAAAAGAGGAAGTATTTTGGAGAAAGCTTCACAATTCTGCAGAACCATGAAGCACAGAGTCTGCCAGCCAGTGACTTTGGGAGATGAAGGAAAACATCTCCCAGGGAGCTTCATGAAACAAGAGGCCTGGAGAGTAAACCAGCAGACACTGCCATGTTTGCCATGTGCCCTGCCAGCTGAGATAGAAATTCTGAACGTCATCAACCTTCTTGAACCAAGGTATCAATCCCTGGTTGCTAAGATCAGACATTTCAATAGACTTATTTTAATTGGGACATTTTCTCAGCCTTAGAATTATAAACTAGAAAACTAGAACAAATAATATCTACACCAAATGGTTTTTTGTGATGCTTAGCATCTTAGAACATTATAGACATGAGCAAGGAGTCAATGAATTTAAGTCATGATAAATATTAAGACTAGCAAGTATCCTTAGAGTAAAACTTCAAAAATATTTTTGATTTTCAGGTAGTCAATAACCTCAAAGATAGGATTTTTCTTTGGATGGAAGATATCTAGTTAAAGGAGAAAAACAAAGAAAATGTAGGTGTTCAATGACTTTCTTCACTCTTTTTTTTAGTGTATTTTCTCATCACCAGAAATCTACTCAACTGACAGCCTTAGTTTCCTAGGCTACTCAAGGAAATAACATATGATGAGTTGGCTTAAACAATGAGAATTTATTTTTAATGATTTTGAGGCCAAAAGAAAGTCCAAGTTAAGGTGTAATCAAGATTATACTTTCTCCTAAAGGCTGTGGCATTCAGGGGCTGGCTGTCAGAAATACTTGTCTCCTCTGTCACATGGCAAGACAAATGGTGGCATTTCTTGGTCTTTTCCTTCTTTTCTTGATTCCAGTCAATGTCCAGCCTCTCTTTTATTGTGGCTTTCTCTCTGTGTGCCTGAATTTCATTCCACATATAAAGGACTCCATTAATAGGATTAAGGCCCATCCTAATTGAGATGTGCACACCTTAACTGAAGTAATCTCATCCAAAGGTCTACTTACAATGGGTTGACATCCACAGGAATGGATTAGGTTTAAGAATATATTTTTCAGAGTTCATATAAGTTCAAACCACCACACCCTACCCTCTGAATACTGCAAGGCATATTTGTTCTGTATGCAAAAACATTCATTCCATCATAATATCCTAAAAACCTTAAGTCATTTCAGAAACAATGCTTAATACAAAGTCTCATCATAATTGGTCATGGGAATAGTCTGTCTAAGTAATCTCCCCTTTGTATACCTGTGAAAACTAGGGAACATGTTATCTATTTCTAATATACAATGAGGGACAGGAAAAGGATAAAATTTCCATTCCCAAAGGAAGAAATTGGAAAGAAAGTGGTAGTAATGGCTCCCCAAATAATTCTGAGCCCTACAGATTATATGATATTAGATTTCAAGGTCTGAAAGTCATCTATGGAATTCTGTTTTGTCATCTGGGCCTGATGAGGCAGCAGACCCATCTCCAAGTGTTTGCCAAGTGACCATGCCCTCCTCAAACACTGAGGTGCAGGCTCCACTCTCTCTGAGCACTGGGTTGGCAAGAAACCTTACTGAATAACAGGGCAGAAGGTTCACCCATACATTAGTAGGCTTGCTTTCTTAGCCTGAGATGTCTTTGGTACAGACCTCAGCTTCCATGATTCTACTCTTGAAGCAATTTTTACTTCATTTTTTTCCTTTTTCTGTCCCATTTGATCCAGGTTGATAATGGTTCCATTTATCAAAGTCAGGCAAAAAAGCATGTTGGTTATGCATGTAGCACACAAGAGTCAAAACTTCAGCCAGTGGGATTTTCCACAGATCCTTCCTAGTTAACTGTATTTCCAGTTTTGATTTTCCCTGAAATGGCTTACTGGCTCCAAGCTCAATTAGACCTTTACATGGAGCATTATTCTTTGGCAAATTATTTTTCTAAAGTTTAGAATTTTCCATATTATCAATTTTTTATTTCTATATGCCCAGAAGTCTGGTTTTTAGCTTACTCCTTTCCTATCATATTTTACAATAAGCTTCAAGGAGAAACCAGGCTGCACTTTCCACACTTAGCTTTAAAAAATATTCTGCTTAATATCCAAGTTCATCATTTTCATATTCTGCCTTCCATCTGACATTGAAACTCAATTTTGCCAATTTACCTACGATTTTAAAACAAAGATCTCTTTTCTTCCAAATTCCAATAACACATTCATCATTTCTTTCTACAGTTTCATTGCAGTTACCTTTAACAGATTCTTCAAATAAATCTAGTTTTTTTTTCTATCAAGTATATCAACATTCTTCCAGCCTCTACCTATTTCACAATTCCAAATCCATTTCTATATTTTTTTATAATTGCAATAGCAGCTCTCAATTCTCCTGTTACTTAAATCTGTTTTAGTTTCCTAGGCTATTCAAGGAAATACCACACAGTAAATTGACTTAAGCAATGGAAAGTTATTAACCTATGATTTTGATGCCAAAAAAAAGTCCATATGAAAGTGCCATTAAAGTGAGGCTTTCCTTCTGATGATTGTGGCATTCTGGGGCTGGCTGCCAGTAATCTTCAGCTCCTCCGTCACATGAAAAAGCACATGGTGGTGTCTTCTGGTTTCTCCCTTCTCTTCTGGGTTCCAGTCAATGTCCAGCCTCTTGACTTCCTATGGCTTTCTTTTTATCTGAATTTCTTTCTCTTCTAAAGGCCACCATTAATAAGATAGGAGCCATCTTGCTTAAGGAGATGCACACCTTATCTGAGGTAAGACCATCAAAAGCTCATACTTACAATGGGTTGACACCCACAGAAATGGATTGAATTTAAGAACACATTTTTCAGGGAACATACAACTTCAGACCACCACACTGAACCTACATTGCAGAGATTATTTTTTTTTATTACAGAGGAAATGAAAGGTAAAGGCACACCTCCTACGAATTCTTAGTGATTGCTTCCATTGTTTTCTTAAATTATAAGCAGATGAGACTCCCCTTAAGATCTATTAGTGGTATTAATAATTTATTAGGGTGTTTTCATGGTGAATCCAAGACCAGTGACAGCTTAGGTTCTCAGGTAAGATAGAGGTGCCTTTGGAGGGAATTATCACTTTACATTTCTGAGTTGTGGTTGTTTTCTCATTTCATTTCTATTCATTGTTCCCTGCCTTCCCAAGGAAGAATTAAATCTAGCAATTTTGCACACTGGAACAATTCTCTCATCATATTCACTGCATCTTAAATGACATGTTGACATTAAATAGGACCCTTTAACCATGATAATGACCATAGCTAGCATTTATATTTTCTTTGAAGAAGCCATTCTATTTCTTCTGGAATGCCACCATTATTACTTTCTTATAACTCTCTTTGAAAGAGCAGTATTAAGGTTTCCATTGAAAATTCACTGTCAGTCCTTTTATCATTCTTTCTTTCTTTAATTCAATTCCCTATAGATGGGATTAACAAACTGGAATAACTTAAGATAGCTAATTTTTGATATTGAAATATTACACTGATGCAGCATAAATCTAAAATTTCTTCCCCTCCCCATGTTATGCATTGGTATTCTAGGGCTTTAATATTTCTGTGTTGGAAAACTGAACACAGGAAGATAATATATATATTGTCATCCTGGAACATTATAATTTATCATGACTATATCCTTTTTGAAGAAGATATCTTATCATTGTGATGCTTCAGTAAGGAATTGGGGCATTCAGAGTGATGGGACAGAGGTAAGAAAATCGACAATAATTGCACATAGTTCTGGTATTGCTTAGCAAAATTATCTATTTAAAATATCAAAGTTCATCTCTCCATATTTTTTAGTGCACTGAATATCTATGTACTAGAAAAATCCAAATAAAAGCTTTAAGTCCTGAAATTTAATGTCACTAAATATAATTCTTTTTGTAGAATGCTGATATTTTTGTATGATGTTTATCAATCAAATTTTCCACATGTTTTCTGTGGTAATAGTGTTCTGTGTGTAAGTGAAGAAACCTGAAAACTAGTCTTATTACTAATCACTTTCACTCATTTATATTTGAGAAGTTCATACCCAGGCTTATCCAAAGTATTTTTAAATACTCAGCAAAGAAACTAGCCATCATCTCATATCTTTCAATATAAATAACGTTATTAATGTCTAAAGCACAATCTTTTCCCTATTTGAATCAATTTTGATTACTAGTAATTAGATCGTCTTTTCAAGGCATTTATTCAAAATGGCTTAGAAAACAATTTTGACTTTTTTTCCACATATTTTATGAAACTTTAACTTTTCTGTAATTGCTTACTGCATTATATGCCCCAATTTCTGAATAATCATGCTATATTTGCTTGAAGTTATTCATTAGTCATTCTAAAAATAACCAAATTAAGCATATTAATTTTCCTCCTCATTTTTCAAACGCTTTGGACTCTGCACTGATCAAATAATCTTACAATTTTAATAAATCTAAATTTTAACCTGCTTTGTATAGCTGTCCCTTAATTCATACTTTCTCATTTAAAGAACATAAACTAAATATCTACTCAATTTTAAAAATGAAAGAACTAAAATCCCAAGATATTAAGTTTTTTGATCAAGGTGGCATAGCTTATTGGTATTGAATCTCAAACAATGACACAAATAATTTGATTAAATGTCCATTCATTTTTCATCATAACGTGCTTTATATTTACCTGTCCAACAAAATATACACTTCATCATATTTATTGCTGTATGTAATGCCTCTAGATTATGAAAGCCACGTATTACTACAAATGTTAATCAGTTATTTCTTCCTTCAACTTTTCTTTATAATATTCCATATTATAAAATCCTACATGTTTGATTTTGAATCATAAAGTTACACCTACATGGAATGAAACAGGGAAGTATTTTTTTTTATAAGATGTTTGGCCAGGGTCACATTTCATTCTTTTTCCATGTGAGTATCCTGTTATTGCAGCACCATTTGTTGAATTTTTTGTTTATTTATTTTCTTTCTTAGTTTGCTTGTGTATTAGTTAGGGTTCTTTAGAGAAACAGAATCAACAGAGAACACTCACAAATATAAAATTTATAAAAGTGTCTCATGTGACTGTGGTAATGCAGAGTCCAAAATCTATAGGGCAGGCTGTGAAGCAAACGATTCTGATGGATGGTCTGGACGAACTCCAGGCTCGCCAACCGAAGCAAGAGGAAGGTCTGTCTCTTCTGAATCCTCCTTAAAAGGCTTCCAGTGATTAGATTAAGCATCACTCATTGCAGAAGACACTCCCTTTTGGCTGATTATAAATGGAATCAGCTGTGGATGCAGCTGACATGATCATGATTTAATTCTATGAAATGTCCTCATTGCAACAGACAGGCCAGCACTTGCCCAACCAGACAAACAGGTATCACCACTTGGTGAAGTTGACACATGAACCTGACCATAACAGCTTGTTTGTTTATTTTTGGGGGAAGTGCATGGGCTGGGTATCGAACATGGTTTCCCACATGGCAGGCGAGAATTCAACCACTGAACAACCATTGCAGCCCCCAGGAATGACTTCATTTTGATTAAATGAGGAATGAAAAATCTGTTTTTTGATGAACTTTCTATTTAGAAATATTGTTCAATTTCTAAGAGAGATTACAATGTAGTATAATAAAGACTCTGGCTCCATTTTTGGTGTTTGCTGACAGTTTTTTAAACTCCATCCCTCTCTCTTCTCTGCTCCATGTGGTAGATTCAAACATGTATCCCAGTTTGGAAGTATGCTTGGTCTTGCCTCTCATTCTGGTGGTTGTGGATCTATTATAAATAAAATCTCTTCAAGATGTTACTTCATTTAATGTGTGGTCCAAATGAATCAGGTTTGGATTTAATTGGATTACTGTTGTCCTTTTTAAATAGTGTGAAAGTCAGATGGAGAGGGAAGCCATGAGGAGGAGTCAGAATCTGGAAGTCAATGGAACCCAGAAAACAAAGTAACAGATGCATTGGCATATGACAGCAAAGACAAAGAACCCGGAAGTTTGCAGGCCAGCCAACAGATACCAACTCCAGAAGGAAACAAGCCTTCTAGCTTCTGAAATTATGAGCCAACAAATTCCTATTGTTAAGCCCACCCATTTGCATGATATCTGTTTTGGTAGTTAGGAAACTAAATCACCCCACATCTGGGGAAACCAATAAGAAATTCTGGGTTCAAATCACTCAAACCCCAGCTGAAGCAGAAAACCTCACCCCAGACCCAATCTCTAACCACAATAAAACCCCAATCCACTAACCCAAATTTTTTCTCTCAAGCTATTTCCATACTAGTTTAAGAGCTTGTCCTACTCTTCCCCCAAAGCCTCAGTATATAAAAAAACCCTTTCATATCCTCTTGGTGCATGTGTAGCATCATTAATCTTAACAATTGATTCAAATTTTGAGTGAGTAGGTAATTCCATTCCCTGTGGGGCAACTACAAGACATGTACAATAAAATTCTTGACCTATCACATTTATATATGTGTTACATAGTTAGAGAAAATAAGAAGATTCTATCACAGGGACCACAAATGGATTTTAATAAAGGGAAAGGAAAGCTTAGTAAAGGAGTGAGATTGATTAAAGCAAACGACATCTATTTACCCCCAGTGAATTACCATCATCTGAGTGTACAAAGTTTAATGTTTCATTTTCAAGATATCTCTCTGCAAATGACAGAACTTAATAAAAAATTAGTAAGGAAGTATAAAGGTGCAATGTCATTCACCAGACTTTCTGACACTTGCATAAAATTCTACATAGCAGAAAATACATTCTGTAAGAGTATCTAAGGGACATTGAAAAGATAAAACATATTCTAGGCTGTGAAAATATCTAATTACTTTTTTAAAGGGGGGGAGTTCATGATCCATGAATCAAACCTGGGTCTCCCACGTGGAAGGTGAGCATTCTACCACCAAACCACCATGCACCCTCAGTTTCTTTTTAATTACTATCATACTGATTATTTTCTCTGACCACAAAAAGATTAAATTATAAATCTATAACAGAAAGATATCAGGAATATATTTGCAATATTATAAACAAAATTCTAGATATATCGTGGGTCAAAAACCCCATGGTCAAAGAGCCAGAAAGACACATAGAAAATAAAGTAACAAAATATGTAAAAATTTGTGTGATATATAGATAAGGAAAACACTAGAGGAAAATAGCTTTAAACTTCAAATTATAATGATAAACAAATAAATTATCTAAGAATTCATCCTAATAAGCTATAAAGAAATAATAAATGGAACTAAAAGTGGAAGAAATGTAATAATATAATAAAAATAAATTAATAAAATTGAAAGCAGAAGATCAACAGAGAAAAATCAATGAAACTAAAATCTGTTTCTTTGTAAAGACCAATAAAATTGATATGCATCTAGGAAATCTATTCCAGAAGATCGATATGACTCAATTTAATATCAGAGAAAAAGAGAAGACATTAGAAATTACTAGTGAATTTCAAAAGATGAAAAATTGTAATGATAATTTTATGACAATAAATTTGAAAATTTAGAAAAAGTGAGCATATTTCTCAAATGGCACAAATCACAAAAATTAAACAGGGAAAAGTTAGATAATTTGAATATCCCTTTGTTTATTAAAGAATAATATATAATGAAAGAACTTCTCACAAATAAAATTGACTTAGATGGTTTCTCTGATAAATTCTCTTATTTAAGACATAAAAGAAGACAATACAAGACTACCTAATGAGAACAAATCTGAAATTCCACACTTATTTGAATTTTAGTTCACTGACTCCATGCAATGGTTAATTTCATTTGCTAGTTTTGCTGGGTTATGTTCCAGTTATTTGGTCAAGCAAGAAGTGACTTGATTGCTACTCTGAGGATATTTTGTAGAAGGATTTGCATCTATAATTAGAATTACACTCAGTTTATTGCATTTACAACTGGCTGCATCTACACTCAACAAAGGAAATTGCCCTCAGCATTGTAAGGCATCTCCTTATCCAATAAGTTAGAGATTTAAAAGCTGGACAGAGGATTTCTGAAAGTAGAAAGAATTTCTGCCTCAACTTCAGTCAAAAATCTTCTCCTGTAAAATATGGGCTTGCCAGACTTCAGAATCAACCTAACAGACTGTTTCTCTGGAAAACTCTGATGAATATAATGCAGCATTATATACGAAGGGATAAAACTCTTGAATAATACATACTTATCATTTACACAAGGAATATTATGAATTTTTAAAAATTGAGCAATATATCATATTAATAAAATGAAAATAAAAGAAAATCTTGGTGTATGTATAGAAAGCATTTGCCACATTTAAACAAACTTTCATGTAAAAAACATATCTTACAATTCAACATACTTTCATGATTAAAAATTCTCAGGAAACTAAAAACAGAAGAGGCCATTCTCAAAATGGTAAAGGGCATCTATTAAAAACTTAAAGTTAAATTCATTCTTAATTATAATAAGATAAATGCTTTTCCGTAGACCTAGTTAAGCATATCTACTATCACCAATTTTTTTCAATGCTCTACTGGAGTTCTTTGCCATTGCATTAAGGCAAGAGAAATAAATGCAATTCTTATGTATTGGAAAGGAAATGTGAAATTACATTTTATTATGGACCTCATGGGTATGTATCTAAAAATTCATTAAGAATACACAAGTTTCTATATCAAATAATGTAGTCTAGTAATGGTACACAGTCAATGTCACAGAAATTCAATGTTCAGTAATCTGTTATATATTTACCATGTGCCAATAAATAATGGGAAATGGGAGAAAAAAACGGAGTAATATATGAAATTATAAATTAAGAAGTCAGAAATTTAACATTTTTAAGACATCAATTCTCTCCACATTCACTTAAAGATTTCATCCAATTCCACTGAAACTCTTTTTTAAAATTTTTATGTAGAATTCAACAAGCTGACTGTTAAATTTATATTAAAGTACAAATAACATAGAATAACTTTTAAAAGAATTAGAACAAAATTGGAAAAATTGCCTAATAGATTTTAAGACTTAACTATAAAGCCACATTAATTAAGAAAGTGTGGTATTGTCTTAAGGATAGGTCTATAGGTCAATTGAAGAGCAAAAAGGAATTCATTAAATAAACTCAAACATATGGTCAACTGAATTTTGAAAACAGTGTCAAGGTAATTAAAGTGGAAAATATGGCTTTTATGACAAATGATGCTGGAATAAACGTGAATTCATGTGATAAAACATGAATTTAGACCTCACACCATATGTAAATATTACCTTGCAATGGATCATAGTTCAAAATGTAGACGATAATGCTACATAAATTCTGTAGGAAAATAAACTTGGGATAGTCAAAATTTCTTAAATATAACACAAAAAAGCAAAAAAAAAAAAAACAACCCACAGTAAAAATTGATTGAATTAATTTACTCAAACTTTAAAATGTCTTCAAAAGTCATTTATAGGAAAATCTAATGGTATTAGAGTTCTATGAACTCATGGAAAACATTTGCAAAGCACATATCTGGCAAATGACTTTTACCCAGAATAAAGAAAAATTCTTACATTTCAACAACAGTAGGATGAACAAAATAAGTGAATTGCAAATATAAAAGGAAAAATTTGAACCTCAACTTCAAAATGAAAGATATACAAATGGCCAATATATAAAGATGCTAAAAATAATTAGTGATCACTATACAACATCATTTAAACTATAATAAGATATTGTAACATATCCATTAGAATGGCTACACTTATAAAGAATGACAATAAGAAAACTTGGAAATTTTTGGAAAACTGGAACTCTCAATCATTTCTTACTAACTGTAAAATGATACATCCATTTTGGAAATATTTGGCAGTTTAACATAAATTTAAATCTACATGCACCACATGACCTACATTGCACTCCTAGATATTTAATCAAGAGAAATCAAAGCATACATCCACATAAAGATGTGTGCATGAATGAATGTTCATAGCAGTTTTTTTGGGTCATATTTCCAAAACGAAAACAACTCAAGTCTCTATCAATAGGCGTATGGGGTATTTGTATGGATATAGCAAAGGGATAGTGTTCAGCAATTAAATGAAATGAATATTGCTATATCCAACAATGTCAAGGAATCTTAAAATAATTAAGCAATTGAAAAGTCAAACAAAAACTGGACACCTAATACAGAGGCCATGTGAGGGATATAGGTAAATGTATGAGCCATAATTTAAGACAGCTGCTTTTCAAGATTTTATTTATCATCTTTCATGTTTCAGTCAGACAAAATATCATTAGATATTGACCATGAATAGGCAATGAGCTATACAAAGTTGATAGGATAACTTAGTTACTATTGGTGGAACCTAAAGTAATTGTGATATTCTACAAATATACTGAAAGTTCAAATCACAGCATATTCTACCCTTAGTTAGGCAGTTATTTAATTTGTCAAAGAAACACAAAATTATTATATCTATTTATACTCTACAGTCCCCAGACTTTTCTCTAGCTTTATCTATATAGTTGACATAGTGAGCATTAGGGGAAATTTTGGACATCCATTCATAAAATGCAGCCATTCTGTTTCTGCTTACAGTTATAGGCAGAATGCTACTCAGAAATTGTTATTCCCTCCTTTGTGCCATAATATGTTCATACACTTCTTTAATCTACCTACTCTTATTCTCCTAGGAAGCCATTCTGTACTATCCATGATAGAAGAAAGCATCTACCTTAGTATCTATTATATAAATCAAAATAATATTTCACCTTGTTGTTATCATTTAGTTAACTGTTTTACCATAATACCCAAAATGGTTAGATTGGGATTATGATTAATGTTTGGCTATGTATCAGTTATAAATACACACACATATAGAAACACACACACACACACACACAAACACGTACGCATGCCACTTGAGATCAGGTGACTGGAATGTAAGGGCTATTCTGTCTAAAAAAGATTAATACTTAAATTCTGAGTGTTGTTTTGAAAAACAGAAAACTCAAATTATTTTGGGTTGAGGAAGGGGTGGAAAACAATAAAGAATAGAAATGAAGTGGAAGTTTAACCCTAGATAATATAGACAAAATATGGACATTATTTCTTGTTTTCCTTTGGTATAATGTAAAAGACCAGTATGCTAATGACCTACTTTATTTAATCCATGACATTTAATGACTCACACCACATGTACTATGCTAAGCTTTTTCATGTAGTAAAAATATACAACAAACAGTTTTTTTATATTTTTGGACACATTTTGGGGGTATTTCTATACCAGAGAAGAAAATTCATCACAAACTATATCTGGTCGTAAAGAGATTTTGTTACATTTTAAATGTTGCTGTAGTACTTAATCATATGCATGTCATGATTAGAGAATTGCAGAAATGACAGAGCCTACAGAGAGAGAGCCATCTGAAATTTCAGAGCTGACAGAGAGGTATCAATTAAAATAAAAACTACAAACTTAAACATCTAAATATAACGTTGCCAAGAGCAACTTTATGGTATTGATACTGAGCAGATCTCTGTGTGTTTCAATTTCAAGGAAAGGAATTATATAACAAATCATGAGTACATGACTTATAAGATCACTCTCTGTTGAACAAATCCACATCTATTATTCTAGAAAGCATTTTAGCTGTGCTGAATAACAAACTAAACACAGGTGGACTCCTGCCTCTGAAAACTTCTCCTTTTAGCTCAGTTCTACTGTCAATATCCATCATCAGTTGTTAATACAAGAATCCCTTTTTATTTCCAACAGCAACAATCACCTTCCTGTGGAGATGCCTGTTGCACATTCCAAAGAATGCACGGTGCTTATGTGGCCAGGTGCACACAACAGGAAGGAGTTAAGATGAAGCCAGAATGATAACAATTGTGCCTTGATGAGTTCTTGTTATTTTAAGACACACCTGCTTCAAGTCAGCAGGATTTCTGAGGAAAATCACAAATGTGTTGGATGTGTCCCAAGGCACATAAAAGATTGAATTTAAGTCTGTCTAGCTGGTGTTTAGAAATTTACAACAGTGCTGACTGGGCTAAATGCCTTTCTTGCAAATTTCCAGAAGATACAGTGTTGGATTTGTCAGAGAAAATTGCAAAGCAGATTCCTTGTTAAAAATGCATAACCTCCTCTCAACCCTCTCTCTTCCTCCCTCCCTCCTGAATTGAGATGCTGGACTATACCAAAGTGGAAATATGATGAGAAGGTATATATATATATATATATACATATATATATATACACATTATTTATAATGAAAGACTGGTGTCTTTTCACAACCACAGGGTTAACTGATGATTGGTAAAGTGTTAGTGTTTGTACTCTAAGCCATACAGATTTTTAAAAATTCACGTATATATAAATATATTTATTATCACACACATATGTAGAAAAATCACTGAGTAAGCAAACTAGGTGCTGATATAACAGATTATTGTCACATCATTCTTTATACTTTGTTTTATGTACTTAATTTTATTAAAAAATTCATCTTTTTTCGTATTAAAAAAGTTCATAAAGATATTTTTTTGTTGTTGTTGGGGAAACATAGCATAGAAAAATATTGAAATTAGAGCTAGAGTCCAAAATGTATTTAGGACATTTAAATAAAATTATTAATTGCCTATTGTAACATGCTAAAAAGTAAATATTGATAAAATACGCCATATTCTGCATTACAACTTTCACGAGAAAACAGTAAAAGCGCTAAAATATGTCAATGAGGCAGCTGTAAAATATGATTTTATTCTAAAATCTTGACAGAAATATAAGCGTATATAAACACATATATATAAATGCACATGACATTTTATTCCAAACGATCTTACAAGCACTGTTTTTAGAAAAAAAATTTGTTTAATTCAAGATGAAATATGAAATTAAGAGATCAAATAGAAAAACCTGGTTGAGAAAAACGAGGTGAAACCTAGGAGGGAAGTTTGAACTATAAAGTGATTGTCTTTAGTTTCTGTTTTCTGGTTGTGAGACCATAATTCACCCTGAGATTTCTAGCAAAGATCACAAATAGGGCAATCAATTGCATGTTATAAAATTAGTGTAAAATTAAAACAACCAAACTCATACAAGCAAGTTTGGCTGTGGCCTAAGAGAAGCTCAACTACTCTAATGCCAGGGCGTTAAGAGGACAGACATTTTCTTCTTGGATTCTACATATAGTGGCTCAACAATTTACTGTGATAAACTCTATCTAAAAACATACGCATGGTAAATACAAAATGATGGTCATATATTATTATATATGAAATGAAGAATTGCTTGATCTTTAGGAAATCATCCCAAATTTGTTCTCTTTCAAAGAGATGATTTTAGATGTCTTGGGTAGCACTGTGTTTAAAGGAATATTCCAAAAAAGTTGATTAAGTGCACCAATTCTATATGATCACTAACTACAAAGACAGCGATAGGCTTCTTACCAAGCAGACAGCTAATTAGTGATAGGATTTCAATATAATCATGAAAAATGAGACGCTCCACAAGGACATGAGCCATGTGCCTAGGGGCTTATAGATAAGCCAAGGGAACACCTATTGGCAAGAATTAGTCCAAAAATGCTCTGGTTCAGCTAATAATATGTAGAACTCTTTTGTTCTACATCAGAAAGCATGACTGTATTAATCAAACTTAGGAAAATGTGAAATAAGTGTATCAGATACTTAAACTATAAAAATTACACATATATCAATGTTTGCATCTATAATTCTGTAAGTCTTTAGCATCTGTCTGTACTTGAGCTGTGATTCTTTTTTTTTTTTTCTTTATTAGAGAAGTAGTGGGCTTATCGAACAATCATGCACAAAATACAAAATACAGAATTCCCATACACTACCCCACCACCAACATTTGCATAAAAACTTGGAATACTTCATGAACTTATGTGTTATCCTTGCGCAGGGACCTGCTGATTTTCTCGGTATCAATCTAATTTTAGTTTATTTGCTACCAAAGTGAACATTATGATGCTTTCTAATGTAACCTCTAAATGCATGAGAACTCTGAAGATGATGGTGACAAAATACTGGCTATTAGGGTCTTCACACACATGTATAGTAGTAAGAAAAAGCAATAAAACAAAACAACATGCACACACACAAACATATGCATAAGATGGTAGGATGTATGTAAAGAGTAGGATGAAAGGTAGGGTCTTTGGACTCCAGAGGATTAAAAAATAATCTTGGTAGATTGTTATAGAAAAAAGAAAATGTTAAACCTATACGTATTTGCTAAGAAAGAAAGCAAACTTAAATAATTCCCTGAAATTTGACTAATAACCTGACAGTTATATTATGTGTATTATCTTAAGGAAAGCATGAACAGGGATGTCCTCACTTTTCCATTTACTTTTAGTATATTGAGATTTGTGACTATTTTTTATTTTATCCACTAATCTTTTTTTTTTAGCTTTGGCCATTTTTTTTTAACTTGTTTTAATTTTATAGTGTAACATATATACAAAGCAAAGAAATCAAAAAGCAGTAGTTCCCAAAGCACTCTTCAACAAGTAGTTATAGGACAGATCCCAGAGTTTGTTATGGACTACCATATGATATTCTCAGATTTTTCCTGCTAGCTGCTCCAGAATGTAGGAGGCTAGAAGGCTTAAATATTTTTTCATCACCACAATTGCCTTTTTTTTCGAAAAATAATATATATACACAGAAGCAATAAACTTCAAAGCATAGCACCTTAATTAATTGTAGAATGTATTTCAGAGTTTGACATGGGTTACAATTCCACAGTTTTAGGTTTTTACTTCTAGCTGCTCTAAAATACTGGGGACTAAAAGAGATATCAATTTTATGATTCAGTAATCATATTCATTTGTTAAATCCTATCTTTTCTGTATAACTCCACCATCATCTTTGATCTTTCCATCCCTTCCTCTCTTTAGGGGTGTTTGGGCGATAGCTATTCTAACTTTTACATGTTGGAAGGGTCTGTCACTAATATGGGGCAGGAGATGGAACTATCTGATGTTCTAAAGAGGCTGTGCTAGATATCAGGACTTATCTGGTCCAGGGGCCCTATCCACTAATCTTTTTTTTTTTTTTTTTTAATTTGCATATGGGCAGGAGGCACCAGTGATCGAACTCCAGACCTCCAGCGCGGCAGGTCGGAGCTCTGCCTGCTGAGCCACGGCAGCCGCCCATCCACTAATCTTTTGATGGACACATTGGTCATTTCCACTTTTTGGCAATTGTGAATAATGTCGCTATGAACATTGGTGTGCAAATGTCTTTATTTCACTGCTTTCAGCTATACTGGGTATTTACTGAATAGTGATATTGCTGGGTCATAGGCCAGCTTTCCGAGGAACCAACAAACTGTCTACTACAATGCTGTACCATCATATATTCCAGTGCTGGACCATGATACATTCCCACCAGCAGTGAATAAGTGTTCCAATTTCTCCATGTCCTTTCCAACATATGCAGTGTCCTGTCTGTGTAATGGCAGTCATTCTTATAGGTGTGAGATGATATCTCGCTGTGGTTTTGATTTGCATTTCCTTTTTGGCTAAGATGGACATATTTTCATGTGCTTTCAGCCATTTGTATTTTCTCTTCAGAAAAAAATGTCTACTCATATCTTCTGCCTATTTTATAAAAGGGTTGTTTTTTCTTTTGTTTTCAAGTTGCATGATTTCTTTTTATATACTGGATATAAAACCCTTATCAGATATATGGTGTGTTAGTTAGATTCAGTTGTCAACTTGGCCAGGTGAGCATACCTAGTCTTGTTGCTGCGGACATAAGCCAAGGGTATGTGAACCTCATCTGTTGCCAATTGCATCTGCAGTCAGCTAGGAGGCGTGTCTGCTGCAATGAGTGACGTTTGGCTTAATTGGCTGGTGCTTAAATGAGAGAATGCAACGTAGCACAGCCT
>PVIY010024592.1:0-37828 GCA_004026745.1 Myrmecophaga tridactyla
TGCCTGAAAATGAAACAAAGGAAAAATAGGCCTATGTTAATAAGATTATGTTATTATTTTCCAAGAATGAGGTGGGGTGGAAAACAAAACATGAACATCAGCACAAATGTGATTTGACAGACGTCCATGGCAGAATTGTGAGTTTTGAATATCAATCAATTTACTTAGAAAAATAGATTTGTACTTTTTAATGTAATAATTAGGACTCAGACTTAGCAGTCAGACTGCTTGCTAAGTTTAAGACCCAGTTCCTCTGCTGCAACAGCATATTCTTAGACAATTTGCTTCATCTCTGCAAGCCTGTTTCTTCATCTGAAAAATGAGACTCAAAATAACATACCCACACCCCAGGTGGGGCATTGTGAGAGTTGAAAAGGATCATGCATGTAAAACACTTACCATGATATCTGGCAAGCACATGTTTTCAATAAATATTAGGTATAAGCTTTAAGATGATTCTTATTAATTCCTAGTTAAAATATAAAACTAAGAAGTTTTAGTTTTAACTGCATCTTCTGAATGAAATAAAGTAATTGCCTACCTGGCCCCATATCACCAGCAGAAGAAAGATCCAGTGGTAGAAGGACCAATCTTCCTTGAAGAATTTTGTTTTCAAAATAGTGCATTAAGTACATGTTTTTCTTCCTTCCGCTGAGTCTACATCAGGGGAGTAAGGCCTGAAGCCTTCTGACAAACACAGCTTTAATTTGTCCTGTCTGTGCCTTTTTTAATAATAATGTAATACTGACTCTGACAGATACTGTGTTAATGTAAGTAAGAAGGTAAGTGGGTATTTGATTGTTTTATTTTTCAAAGAAAAGAATTTTGCTGTTTTGTAATTTAAAAACTGTTGTTATCTTTTGAAAAAAATGCATATTTCTACAAATATAAAAATTAACTTCAGTATCAAATTTTCTTGGGAAAAATATAATTCTGTTTATATTACCCAATAAAAGTAAAATTTAAAAACTGAGTTTCTCATTAAAAAAATCTTCCCAATTTCTTCACTTTTTAGTGTAAAAGAACACTTTCTATTTTTGAATGAGTGTAGCCTTTTTGAGCATAATGGAAGTAAATGAGAACCCTTTAAATTTGGAGATCAGAACATTCACACTAGAAAAGAAACTGGAGAGTGGAAGACTTTCAACCTTATGTTTTTCAGTTGGTGACTATTTGATAAAATACTAACTTCTATTGCTATTAATATTTATAGGAAGTTTGGGTTAAAACAAGAGAATAAACACCTATCCTGAAAACTGTTGTCTGAAGCTCCTTGAACATCATTCTCTTTGTAGAATATCACTTTTAAAATGACTTAAATGCTGTGTTGCTGCTAGAATCTTCCATGAATGCCATTAAAATGTTAATTAAAATTTTATACATAACTTATAACTATCTAATATGCATATATAATAGATACTGTCAAAAGCAGGATATATTTTAAATGTAGAAAATGTTGATTATAAATATTTGATATATTATATATTAAAACATTTCCTTCCTCCTAAATATCAGATAAATGAGGTGTGTGTGGGTGACCAGCAACTAGTTATAATTACTGAAATCTTAATTACATCACGGAACATCAGATGTTTAGTATCGGTCCATTTGCTTTCTAATAGAAATTGTACCAAGTATCTATTTTGTTAGAATTATTTTCCTGTTCTTTACAGTCTGATGGTTTTATGTTCTTCCTTTATTTGCAGCCTTGAGAAATGAGTATATAATCTTGACCTTCCTAAAGGAAAGTTCAAAGGACTCATTAAATTGCTTTTATTAACAAAAATAGAAAGTGTCCCTACTTAGAAGTAATAAACCATGTGAAAAATAAGGAAATCAAAATACAAGCTATGAATTTGGAAATTAATTATTGTCCTTTCACACATATTACCACCTCTCATTTTTCAAATAATCCCTTCACCCAGGCCCCTTGAGAAAAAGAGAAAGATTACAAACTAAATCCAAAGGTAACTCTTTCTTTCTCGAAGGAAATAAAGTGAAGAGGTCTCAATATTTTCTATTATATATTTAGGAAAGTGAAATCTGGATGTTATCACCGCAGGAAATGGAGCCTACAGGGTTGAAATCACTTTTTATATTATTTTGAGAAATAAGAGCAGATGTGATGTGAATTATTTTGTGATGGAACTCTCAATTCAACCAAGCATAATTTTGCTTGGACAGACTGTGCTAACATCTCAGATTTAACAAGTATGACCCATATTTGGAAACTAGTGACATATTTTATTGGTATCACAACTATAAGCTCATTATAAAATCACACAAAATTGCAATATTGTGCAGGAAAGATTCATTTCCTAAGAAATAGCAACTCAACTATTGCTCAAAAATAATTTTTCAGCACTCAACAGAAGCAATTTTTAGTTTCTATACATGTATTTTCTTGCAATACTCTGACTGTCTATAAACACAGAATCCACTGAGGCCACTTTTGCTGTTATAAAGGAGTGTATGCAATGCAAAACAGCTGTCAAATCCTGAAATTCAAGTTCCTATAAGAAAAAAAGATAAAATTAAATGTAAATATTATAATTATTGGAAAAAACACATTACAAACATTTTTAACACATTCTGTACTTTGAGAAATTTGAGATATTTACTCAAAAACACACATGAAATAAATTTTATGAAAAAGGCAGACAGCACTTGATGCTGAGCTATCTTTATCCTAGTCTTGTGTTGAAGACTTGTCATGTGTTGTGATATCTGGGTTTAAGAAGTGCAAGATTTATAAAAGCCATGAGTCTTTTAAGCCCAATGTGTAAAGATGCTCTCTGAGTTATAACTGCAAGGCACAACTGGGTTTTAAAAATAGTACAAGGTGCCATAATATGATCAGAAGTGGCTATAAATATGAATGCACTAGGTTTTTGTGTTTTTATCTTGTTTTGTTTTCTTTCATTTACACCCTTGTGATTTAATTTAAGTTCTTTATTTTCTTATAACTAGCATAGGTTAGCTACTACTTTCCTTTATTTTGCATCCTAAACTGATCAATGCTGCATCTTCCTTAAGTCAGACCCAATAATACTGGTTTTATGATCTCAATCTTCACTATAAGCATGGTCTGGCCAGTGGCTTAGGGTAACATTGAGATATGGATTTCCCTACAAGAAAGCTCACATTTTCTGTAACTTAGCAGAACCAATTATCGTGTTTGATCCCTGTGAGTGTGTGTTTGTGTGCATGTGTTTAATAACAAATAACATTGTTGGAAGGCAGAACCAATAGCTGCATGGCACTGAACAAGCAGAGAGCATGCACACATACAAGTAGTAAATGGCTTTGGAACAAAAGAAGATCCTGGTTCTCAGCTCAGGACAAAAAGAAAGAAAGAAAGAAAGAAATGCTAAAAATAAACTCCTGGGTCCTTCCTTCTGCATTTTAGATTGTCAATGCTATTTAAAAGCAAAAATGAGCCATGGACTAATATAATTTCTCTTTCCACCAACTTCTCCCACAAAAAAGTCCCCATGTCAAATCAACAAAAAAGTCAGCAAGGAAACCCAAATGTGAAACAAAGATGAAACAAACTGTTTATGAAAATTAGGTTGTTATTGGGAAGATATATTAATATATATATATATATTTGTAGGCTGTACTATGGGGTCACATTTCATTATTTTTTCATGTGAGTATTCTGTTATTGCAGCACCATTTGTTGATTTTTTGTTTGTTTGTTTGTTTGGGGGGGGAAGCGCAGGGACTGGGAATTGAACCTGGGTCTCCCACATGTTAGGCAAGAATTCTACCACGGAATTACTTTTGCAACCCTGATATCTTAGTACTTTTGATGGTTAAATATAAAGCCTCCCCTTTCTGCCACCCCATTTTATGGGAGGAAAAGGAACTTTAGAATCTATTTCTCTGATTTTGTTTCTTTCTATGCTATAAAGAACAAAACAATTACTTATAAGTGAATAATAATTGATGGACATCCCAGTAACCAAATAACATAGAAATCTAGCACATTTTACACTGTTGATACAACTTCAGAAAGAAAGCTATATTACTCTCAAGAAAATGATGCTGGCTTATCTAATCTATATCTGTGCTCCCTTAAGTTTCTGTAAAGGCAAGATCTGTGATAATTTTATTCTGTGGCAGGACAATGGGATGGAGAAAGGTGAACACTCCACCAGGCATGAAGAGAGTGGAGGACTCATTCTCAATCATTCACCTTGGCTCTTTTGAGCTGGTTCTCTTCATGAACCAAGGATCTGAAATATTAAAAATGACTTTAAACTTCTTTTACAACTTGAAAGCATCTTCATTCTCTCTTGTGGTCTGCCTTCCATGTCTTTCTTTTAGAAATTGTGTTTTCATGGGGCCCGACTTAGCAGTAAAGGTGGGCATATGACCCAGATAGGCTAACCAGTCAGAGTCCCCTGTCCTTGCCTCTCAGGACATAGAGTGGTTGATTTAGGACTGTGCCTATAACTCAAAAAAAAATCCAATCAGAGCTCCTTGGGAATTTGATATGGTTGGTGGGGAGAGGGAGGTCCTGATATTTACTTTGGTATGGCCAGTTATGAGGAGTAAAAACCTGAAGCTTCCCATGACTCTCTCTACTGCCAAATGGAGATAGCCTGCCTAAAATTGAATTCACAGAGGAACATGTTGTGCAGAGATTGAAAGTAAAAGAACATCAGATGACAGCAGGATTCAGCTATGTGGAGTCAGCCCTCAACTTTCTAGTTGCTGGAAAGGAAGTATTCCCTTTTCTCTTTATTCCAACTTGAATTAAAGTTCCTCCTTTGCTTGTGAATGAATTTTGAAACCTTGACAAATACAGAATTAATCAACTGGTCTATTTTGACATTTTAGAATATCAATGAGCCAGATAAATGCTATCGACATTTAGGTGTATATGCCAACAAAAGCTTCATAATGTTTAACTGCTTTCACAAAGAATGATTACACTTGTGACTAAGTACTCTTCACCCTGACGACTTATAGAATCTAGCAGCTGCTTGGTTCCTGGGCTAAACTTTATTACAAGCTGGATCTACTAGCTTATACATGTATCCCAAGATTTACTCAAAATTGCTGGCTAGAAGCAATGTGAAATCACCCTCAGTGACCTAAGACATTATTCATTGCAATTTAACCCTGAAAGATCAGAAAACCAAGTAACTTTCTAGATGAACCATAAGTCTCTTGCAAATTTAACACATACTGCAATTCAATTTATTCATGCATTTTCAAAAAATAACACTGAGCTTCTCTAAGGGACCTTTGGGTAAAAAAACCAAAACATATAATTATACAAATTTTATGTATCATTTATGCTTCAGGGTCTTGGTTTTATATATGTAAATTGGAAATTGCTTTTCAAGTTCCCCAAAGACTTATTCAATAACAGAACAACACACACTGAAACAGGATGCCAAAGAATCACCAGTATTAATGCACATATCCAAAAGAAACACCAGCAATTTCTGATATCATAACTTGAAGTTACACTGCAAAAATCTCAGGCAAAACAAAATGAACTCCACCCAATTCTGTAAAAATATCAGTCAGTAGTATTCAAATTGAGTATTCAAATAAGAACTGAAATGATAGTTCTCTCTTGATCCAGATACAGAATAAGCAGGCACCCTGTGGACATTTCCCAAACCTGAGATTCAGCCCCACGTTGTCATATTATTTGTGGTTTGTTTAGTGTTCTAACCAGATTTAACCATCAAGGCTATCCCCCTTGAATTATAATTTTGCAATTATAGCAGATACAAAACAGATTTTGACATTCTGTTTGACCTGAACAGTCATGTTGAATTCAAAGCCTGACTCCTTCTATTCCCCATTCCTTACCACGTTCCTCAAACGCATGCATATATGTCAATCACAGACTGGGTCTTATTTTGATGCTGGAGAAGGAAAGGGGACCTCTATAATTTTTTAGTTGTGCAGAACTACTACAGAAGACCTGTTATATGGTAGGCAATCAACAATTACTTGTTGAACTTAATGAGTTAAAGAAAAACATTTTACATTTAAAGCCACATCATTAATCCATCTTTCTAATAGCTTGGGTACAGAATTATTAATATGGGCATCAGATTCCAGCTCTGATGGATTTTTCTATTAAATCAGTATTTTTTGTTAAATGATTTGCTCACACACTCCTAAGGGGTAGGAAAATTTATACATGTTCTCTTTGTTCAGATTGTAACAGAAAGCAAAAAAAAAAATGTTTCCTTGGAGCAAAAAAAGAGAATAATCTGTAGATCTGTAGTAGTCAATGGTAGATATTGTAAAAAATGACAAAACTACATAAAATTATTCTGCCAAAATAATAAAAAATAATTCACATACATTGAAAGTAATAATAGCTAACATTATTGGTAGTTTATTATGTGCCAGAAGCTTTATTTTAACAAGTTCAATCTTAATAACAACTCTAAGAAGGACATAATTGTATTGTCTCAGTTTTACACATTATGCATGGTGTGGTTTGGTAACTCAGGCAATCTTATTATTTATGTCTTAATAATTGGGTACAACTTATAAATGGCTAAATTACATAAACAGGCATTTAATTCTCAAGGAAATGCAGAAATCAGACCAACTTTGTGAATATATGTAACTTTATTAATTAAACAAATGTAGACTATACTAAATTTAAGCCTCAGATTATTTTTACTTTAGTTACATAGTAGTATATAATTTATATTTTTCTAGTTAGAGCATCCCAGAAGAACTCTCTGACCAAGTCTGATTAGAATAAAGGATACTTGTTTTGTTTTTTCTTTTCAGAAAATGTGAAGAGTTTTATTTTTTGAAGAAATGATAGATTTTGTGAAAATCAAAACTTAAGAAAGGAATAGGGAATATCTAGGACTAACCTCCAGTTTTTATTTTTTGTTGTTGTTACTAAGAAAACTGAGTCCCTGAAAAATATAAATGATTACCACAAGGTCATATAGTGAATGGTACTAACAGTGTTAGTGTAGTGAAAGCAAGAAAGAAAGTGAACATGCAAATTAAGTCTTCTGCATGGGTGTGAGCCAGGTATCCACACATACTATCCTAACCTCATAACACTTCTAAGCAGACACAAGTTTCCAAATTTTACAGATGAGGACATTGAGGTTTAAAGAAGTTAACAAATTTGCCTGAAGTCAAACAAATGCTATGTAAAAAAGGAAGATTTTTTCCCATGTCTATTTAACACTAAAGCCCACACTATTATTTCTACTTGGTGATGTTTACCAATACTTAGAAAAATGATGTCATATGTTTTTAAATGGCTTTAACATTCCAAAACATTTTTTTCTCACACAGTGTTCCTTTCACTCATATTCACAATTTGTAATAATTTTTAGATGGATATTGTATCCATTTGATAGATGAGAAAGCTGAGGGTCAGAGAACTAAAGGACATGAATCCAGCAGCCAGGCTAGTGCAGCACTACATTGACATTCTTTCAGGTCCATCCCACTGAACTCCTACCACCCAGTTACTTTTCTCTGCAATATATTTGTCCTAATAATATAGATTTTTACAAAGTCTTTTAAAATTTAATGGTGGCTGAAATAATGATTTTAAATATAATCTACAACTTGGCCCAATTTTCATCAGTTGAGTGTTTTAATATCATGAACTTTTCTCTAATTAGGTAAAACTTTTAGGAAACCATGAGGAACTATATTGTGCTCATTCAAATATGAATAATGAGGTCACCCATAACTTGTGAAAATATTTCTTCTTTCACAACTCCTTACTCTCAGGGATGCTCCATCTATCACAAGAGTGACATTTTCAATCAACATATGAATGTTAATATTACCCAGATGTCCTCAATAAATCTCCTCCAGTAGAAATCACATTTCTTTATCGTACTATCGAAATTTCCATCTCAGTTCACAAATTGCTAGACATTTGTCAAAAAAATGTCTGTGAGATGACTGGCATCCCTTCTTATGAATAGCAGCCTAATTGTCATCTAATAACCCTTCAAAAGAAGTGGAAAAAATTAAACTCTATAAGCATTTACAAGAACAGCTTCCACTAAGCCATAGTATTTCAAATACATACTGTATTTCAAAGCAGGCTGTGTTAGCCACTACTCAGTCATGGTTCAATTCCTAAAGTTAAAATAGGAGCTAGGGGAACGTGATAAAAGCCATGCTTGATGAAGATAATTGTTAAATAAGTGAGTACATATCTAGAAAAAATAATGGATTTACTTTGTAATTCCTTAGAAAATACTAAAAAATATGTAACTAAATATGAAAATAATAAGGACTAATTAACCACTCCCTAGAACTTAATTTACCAGTAATTGTTTCATACATGACTCAGGTAGAAATCTGGACTACAAAAAATTCATATTCTGTTGTATAACAGAGTGTGGGACAGTTCATCTGGCTCAGAAAAGGACACCCTGTGTGTATCTCAACATTATGGATTTCTGACCTTCTTTCAGACATATCTACTCCAGAAGACTTTCCAGACTGTCCCAGTCTGTGGGCAGGGCACCTCCATGACTGCTTCCAACCATGGCCATCTTACAGCAGCATTGGTTTGTGGATGGAAAAACTGTCACAGATTCTGCCATATACACATTTTAAAAAATGCTATGTTCAAATCACATTGCTTTGGTATGTAACTCTTTTCAATGAACTTTTTCTTTTTCTCATTTTTATAGTGTAAGGATTAATACCTCAAGGCATAGAGACAGACATACTGTAATTCAACTCTTTTATCTTCCACTTACTAATTCTGTAGCCTAGATCGGGGGGGAGGCTGGATGCTGGTAAACTTTCTTGGCAAGAGGAAAAAAAAAGCTCTGCTATGTAGTGCTTGCTAATTTTATGGTATAAATACCAATTTCAAGCTACCAATAAAGAGCTCACTTGATGTATAAATATGGCCAGGTTGTGGTCTTCAATTGTTTGGTCAAGCAAGCATCTGTCTGATTGTTACTGTGAAGATACTTTGTGGATGGATTTAAATCATTAGTAATTTGATTGCATATATGGTTGATTATATCTATCTATCTATATATAATAACAAAGGAGATTACCTTCAATAATGAGAGAAGTCTCATTTAATAACTTGAAGGCCTTAAAGGGAGAATTGATGTTTAAAGTAGTGAGAAAGAAGAATTTTCTATCAGTCAACCAGCTCTTCTTGGGGGTACTGATCAAAACCTTCATTGGAATTCACAAGTTGTACCTACAGACTTGCCAAACCCCATGGTCATATGAGCTAACTCCTATAATAAATCTCATTTTATCATCTATCTATCCATATCTATCTGCCTATCTATCTATCTATCTATCTATCTATCTATCTATCTATCTATCTATCTATCATTATCTATCTATATCTTATTTGTTCTGTTTCCCTGGAGAACCTGGACAAATACAGATTTTGGTTTCAGGAGTGGTTCTTGAGAAAGACAATCTTAAAAATGAGATTCTTGAGTTGTTTCTGGAGTTTTGGGAATTAGTTCTCTAATCTGATTAGGTTAAAAGCCACTAATGACTATTTCTGATGATCACAATCAAGGTATGAACTGGAAATAGACAAACATAAAATATCAGCTTTGGATACTGCCACTCAGGTGCTTATGAGACAAGGGTCTGGGTGACAGTGTACTTGAAACCTTAACAGAGTTCTGTGCAGTTAAAGTATATAAAAAGATATTGACTAGTTGTTCTGAAATATGCTGGATACAGATGTTAAAGAAAGGGATGAATTCAAGGCTTCAAATTCCCAGCTGAAGTGCTGCATGAAGGACATGAAAGTTTCTATGTTTGCCGTGAAATAAGTTCTTATTTCCTGCAGCTGCAGACTTGGCTTTTCTGAATATCAGACCTAGAGTTGTATAAAAACATAAATGGAATATCCAACTTTGTAGGGTGCCTATTGTTAAAGTGAGGGCATTGACTGGGAAAGGATGGGATCCTTCCTTGGAATGGGGGATGTATAGGCTGAGGATGAGGAGAGGACACTGAATGCCTCAATTTTACTGTCTTCTTTGCCAGATAAACTGCAACAAGCTGCTCTAAGCAATCATCCATCTCATCTCCAATTGAAGAGATTAACCCTGTTGTGCTTGACAAGCCTGTAATTGCCTCCCCTGAGGAAAGAACTATCACACATCTGAAAAAAATTGACCTGTTTCACTAGATGAATCTGTCATGGAATCCCCTGAGGTCAGTGGCTTGCAAGGCTTTGCTAAAAGACCTGCCTCTTTCCTTCCAGACCTATAATTAGATTAACGTCCTAATAGGCCTTAAGAGGTGAGGTGCAAAGTGTGTCCTGTGAGCAGGTCCACTGTACTCCAAAAGAACAGCATTATCTTTCGAATTTACATAGACAGAAATCAGAGGAATATGTGTGAGTATGGATATTAAGAGTGTAGGAAATAAAGGTGGAAGGAACATAAAGTTGGATCAGGCTGAATTTATTGATATGGACCCCTTAAGCAGACATTTTGGTTGCAGTGTTATAGCTTGATGGGTTAGAAAGAGCTGTAACCATTGGTTTGGGTGGATGGCTGAAGCATGGGCCAAAGGTGTCATATATTACTTGAAGTTGAAATGCTAGAAAAGCCTAATGTAGATGAAGGGTCAAAGCTTACTGAAATTGGATGTCAGAGTGAATTTATCATGTAAGACCTACTTACCCACTGCAGGCATGTCCAGAAGACACACCTTTCACCAGGACTATGAGGAATGAATTTGGGATAATAGCAGTAGAGCTCTGTGGTTGCTCTTCTATGTAGGGCAGATATTACTGTGGAAAAAGCTTCCACTGAACTTGTATCCTTAAACACAATGCAGACGATGATCAGCTCCCTGGTTGGTAAAAACCAAGTTGGGGGCACCTAATGCCAAAGACAATGTGAGTGTGATTACCATAATGGACAGCAGACTCAAAGCAGCAGTAAAAATACTTTTACTCACAGAGACCTATGGCATTGGCTAGTAAATCATGGGAGCACCTAGATGTAACATAGTTAGAAACTCTACTAAATTCCTACTTGATCTTTATAAGCAGAAGAGTTCTAAGTCAAGTGAGCAAAAGTCTAACTTGAAACTAAAAAAGAGTCATGGCTTCTCTATCAATAACCAGACTAGACAGAATTTACAGACCCAGACCCCTTGAGTTATGCGAAGGCCAGATCCCCTTGGGGAAGGACTCTGTTATGTAGCCAAAAATTTACACTCTTGGTTTTCCTCCCAGCTTCCACCAAAGGGACTTACATCCTTTTACAAGGGTGACTGTGCATTGGGGAAAATGATCAGAAATTTCAGGGATTATTAGACATTGGCTCTGAACTGACATTAATTCAGAAGATCCAAATAGTCACTGTGGTCAACCAGTCAAAGGATGGGCTTATGGAGGTCAGGTGATGGGTGAAGCTTTAGCTCAGGGCCATCTTATGGTGGATTGAATGTGTTCCTAAACCCATTCTGTGGTTATTTTCCCAGGTCTAGAATGCATAATTGGAATAGACATACTCAGGAACTGGCAGAATCCCAAGATTATGTATGTGTCAGCCCATGAAAGATTATTGGGATTAGTACAGTTGGATAAGGGAAGGGGATGAAGGAGGCCCCAGAAAAAGAGGTTCAGAAATAAGAAAGTGCACAGTGAGTACATAAATTAGGTGGAAGCCTCGTATTGCTGGTGTGTAAGGAATATTAGGGAGGAAATGTACTGGGAGTTGAAACTGCAGAGATAAGCTGTGGCCATCAGCACAGAGCCATTATCTCCACCAAAGGTGTCTGGACATTATTTGACAAGTACAGACTAACTGTGGATGAAATATGAGCAGGGGAGTAAAATAATCATGCCTCTGTGACATAGATAATTCTAATGATAGAAGGAAAAGACTGAAGGCATAAGTTTACATCGGGAGGTTAATGCAAGAATCTAGATGAGAGAGAATGAAAGCTTGGACTTCGGTAAGACAAAAAGAAAAAGGTGATCATAGGGCTGGTAGACAGAGATCAATTCCAGACATGTTTCTGAATCAGCATTAGCAGTTCCTGGTGATTCACTGGGCAGAGTTTGGTACAACCAAGTTGAGAGTCACAGAGGAGGAGCAGGTTTACAACTTGAAAGATAAAAGTTTTAAATGAGACAGTTTTCCAAGAAACAACTAAAGTAGATGAGTGAGAAAACAAATCCAATCTGTTGACAGCCTTGGATGAAAATAGATTCAACATATGTGAACAAAGCAACTGTTAATACACATGGTTTACTTTTGCAATCTTGTTGGGAATTTACATGGGTCATCTACTTCCTTTCTTCATTTGGTTGGATTCAAGATCCATTTTCCTTTAAAAAAGCATTTCTCTGTAACCTTTAAAGGTTACTTTATAATTTACTACTTGTGATACTGTCAGCTTTGGGTTATAAAATCACCTTGGCTGTTTCTTTGGCTCACATTTTTAAACCACCTTTTCCCCTTCAGCAAATAATGGAATTATAACCTCATAAATTTTATTTATACTAAAGTTCAGCATTATTACCTTGCCAGTATGTTTAAAAAAATCTGACTTCTCCAAATAGCCCCAAATCTATCACTTCTGCTTCCTTCTTTTCTCCTCGGAGACATATATGTTAAAGATGAATGCCTGCTCTTTGAAAAATTGTTTTCACAAAATATAGTCCTTGCAATTTGCAATAGCTCCAGAGTAACTTAGTCAAATACTAAGGAAGAGACAGCAAGGGAATGAAGTGAGCCTGTAGGCTTGCTTTTGCTTGCTTGTGAAAATATTTTATTTGGAAATTTCCAAGTCTGACAGAGACTCCTAACTGTATTATCTATAAACAAAGTCAATTTCTTGAGGAGATGGCACTAAATTTCACTTATTCTGAAATTAATGTTGAAAATTAAAAATAGAAATAACTATACTAGGGTACTGGGAAACAAATTTGCAGACTATTTTGGCCTACAAATACTTCACAAAAAAATAATGTATACCAGGCAAGAATTCACATCACTGATGGACCTATACACTTGAAATATTATTTGCCTTTGTAAGCCCATTGAATATTTTTTTCTCAATATCAGCTCAAAGGATAACTCATGTATTTTCTTAGGACTGGTACCTGCATTCATACTTCTATTTTCCCACTTACAAAATACAATACTTAGAATCATTTTTACCTATCTATTGTCAACTTTAGTCACATTTGTTGGAAACAAATCTTCACATTTCACTCAAGTCCTTAGGGCTGGTTGAATGAAAATATTCTTGCATTTTGAAAACAGGTACTTGGAAACAGTGCATCCAGTCTATCTTTGTTGGTAAAATTTTATCCCCTTCTATCTTTGCAGGTAAAATTTAATCTTTCAAAATATAATGTTTTGTGATATTTTGATTGCCAAACCCTGGCAGAAAGGACCATAAATGAAAATGGCCTATACTTTGGACAATCTAGATAGTATTGTTAAAGATACAGAGAATGTGAAAGTCTTCAATAAATGATTACATTTTTAGTTGGGCCTGCCATGCTAGCCTAAAGGTAACCTCTATTGAAATCATTCTTGCATTAAAGGTTTCATTCCCTATTTTACAAATTTTTGAAACCAACTGTTAGCCCAAGCTCCACAGGAATGAACGTGTTCATAAAGATTCAGTGTCTCTTCCCAAACAGAACCATTTGCTCTCCTGGTGAGACCTCTTCTTCTGTTTACTTCCCTGTGAAATCACCAATTCTTACAAAACCATAATTTATGTCAAGGGAGAAAGAGAATGCATCTCTAACACTCTGCATAGTGCAGATAATTTCTAATCACAATTTCTAAATCATGCTAAAGAATGAACTATGAGTCTCATGTTTTAAGCTTAATCGGTGGTGGGCGATTAAAAATGTGAATGCAATCTCCCATGCCAATTAAGTCTTTTCACTTAGCAACACACAATATTCAAATTAATTTTTCTACATTTTTGATCTTGGTACTATAACTATAGGTTTCAAGATCCATAGCTCTGTCCTGTCCCTGGGATCACTGTGGGCCACTGCAGCCTTGCCAGATACTACCTGGCAGCTTGGATTTTGAGCCTATCAGTCTGTTCATTTTTTTTTTCATTCTGCCCTTATTGTGTTGGATAAGAAATGGCCTTCCTTTTAGAGCATTTCACTCAGAATGTGGAAAACAACGTAGGTCATTGTTCTTATCACTGAGTTAATTTAAGAGTACTTATGGATGACATAATTCACTCGTCAGGTAACTGACAAAATAACTTACCATTTTCTGGGGATTTCCTGTCTAAATAGAGATCATCGATCAAGAATTTTTGTTTTTCTTTAAATGAGACTGATAGACCATGCTAATCACAGACTTCATTGACCATAGAAAATAAAACAGCTCCTTTACTCACAATTTCATTTGATTGAATTTTTCACACAAAGAGAAAATGGAGAAATGATAAAGGGTATGTAAGAGTGCCATGTCTGATGTAAGACTACCTGAGTTCAAAGTTTCATTCTATATTTAAAAATTCTCTCACTTTAAACATGTTACTTATTCACACTAAATCCCAGATTCTTTATCAATGAACTGTGCATAATAATATTATTTGTCTCATAGGGTTGTTATGAAATGGTATACAGCACATGCTCTGATACAGAGTAGGTGCTTAATGTACATTAGCTATTAGTTTTAAAGAATAAAGTTTCACTAGAAATGCATCTAGCAAAAAAGCCTAAAGTACAGATAACCATGTAAGCTCATTTCTGTACAGTTATAAAGCATTTATTCATTCTTAGTAAAAACTATCAAGTGCAAACACTCCGTTTTGATTACTGTCCTGGTGACTGTGGTCATGTTGACCAGGCAGACAGAGTCTTCCAGACCCCCAGAGCTCATGTCACAACAACCAGGAGACAGATATGCTTAACAAAATCCCACACATACAGCGATCATCAGTAGACTGAGCTGTTTGAAGGTACAAAGGATGGATAAATGAGTTCTCTCTAGAATGGTGTGTCTAATTGGGATAACACTATGGTATGTGTACAGTTCGAGAAGCAACAATGAAATTTTTTTAACTTAAAAAAATTTAAACTGACTTTGTACTTTTTAAATTATATTTGTAATATTTGAGCAGAAGTTAGCAGTGGACAGCTCATTCACAATTAGTCTGTGGGTTCCTTTATTTGGACATGTTGATTCACACCAGGAAGCCCAAACAACCCAGACAAGAGGCTTTCAGGATCCTGATGTTACTGATGCCTTTATCATCTGACCCTTCTCACATCCTGGCCCTTGCCTGCTGATTGCCAACTATGATGGGTTTTCCTGTTGGTTCTCTTGCTCCCTCATTTATTAATTCTCATTCGTTCTTTCATTGGAAGTCTATTTATTGAATGTCTGCTATCATATGTGCTTGGATACAGCAGTTCAAAAAGTCCCTATCATATTTATGCTTACATTTTAGGCGAGAGACAAAAATAAGCATAATAAAAAGTTAATTTCATATTATGATAGGAAATGATAAGTGAAATATAAAAATAAAGGAGGATATGGAAAATGGGGATGGTTATAGAAAGTAAGCTGAAAGTTTAAACAGGTTTAACCTCAGTAAGATGGCAAAGACTTGAAGGAAATGAGAAGGAATGGATATCTGGAGGAAGACAAAGAAGTAGAGGGAACAGCCTGTGCAAACATCTGATGCTTGATCTCATTCTTTCAGTCTGACTTCTGATTTCCCTTCTCAATTTAGATGCATAATTGCCCTTAACCTAGATGCTTTCCACCAGGTTCTATATGTGACCATTTGGGGATAGCCCTGTGGCTAGAAACAACATAGGCCAATTAATAACCTCACTTGTTTCAATTCTCTCCAATGTTTCTATGGCTGCCAAGATTCTTCTCTAATACTTGGTTAATAGGTGAGGTGGAGGTGAGGAGAGGGGAGCCATGATACAAGAGCCACAACATACACCTAAGACCAGAAGAAGTGGAATTCAGGGCATGTGAGTGCTAAGCCAAGATGTCTCTGGCACAATGCTTTTTTTTTTTATTAGGTGGGAACTTAAATATAATGTGACTTTTGAGAGGAATGCAATGTTTCCAAAAGTATGTTGAGAGGGATATGCTTACTGTGGGTAGAACTCAAACACTAGGCATCAGAATAACTTCATCTAAACCCATCTGATTCATACAATGCATTTAGAATCCAATGTTTCAAATTCTGGTAAAGGATAGTCTTATAAACTATTAAAATATGTTTATTTTGTGGACATATTTTTTGTTTTTGTTTATTTTTAGTGGTGGTAAGTTATAGAAGGACTCAAGAGGGAATGAAAATGATAAGGAGAAGCAAAAGAATTCACTTGGATTGCTAACAAACACATCTGAACATGAGTTTTAACCATCTTTCCCTGGCCCTTTGCTTTTGGAGTTATTTCAAAATTATAATGGTTCATTCAGCATGTCTTAGTCTCTTTCATTAGGGAAAATTTGCTTGCATAAATTTGTCTTGGTATTTTAGGTAGTTTTATTAGCATTATGTTCTTAGTATAATTTCCCCAAACGCCATACTATTCTTTTGAGAATTTTCTTTTCATTCTTAGTTCAACTATATAAAAGGATATATTTGTAAGATTAGAATCTTGATTCTCAAATTACTAAGTATTAAATGAAAATCAATAGAAGTCATTTTAAATAGCACTCTCATTTGCTCCTTCAGCATGAAGTGACATACTTAAAGATTCTGCACACTGAACTGAGATGGTCAACACCCAAGAGACCTACTGGTCCTGCAGATGCTCCATCTCCAGGCAGACTTCTGTCCTGCCTCTCTGCCTCCCTTCACATGCTGAGCCGTGAGGCTCTACAGTTAAGAATCCTGGTGAACATGGAGCTTCCAAGAGGTTCTAGGCACTCAGCTCCCTGCTTCCTTCCCTCCGGGTGGCAGCATGGGCTCTTTCCTCCCAGAGATGAAGTGCTGTTTTGGTAGACAACCCTCTGAGCCACAAAGCCTCCAAACCCCCAGGATCCTGCTAGTTATGTTGCACTTGGGGAGGGTCAGCACTAGGCTGGGAGATGGGGGCCTTCACCTTCTGGATCTCTCTGACCTTCTTCTAGCCTGTGAATATCACATCCTATCTCTGATAATTTTTTTCTTTAATTCAGATTTACTCAAGTTGATGTCTTTATAGCTTCCAGGAGCCTGTCACTGATGAAGATGGCATAGGATGTAGGGAACCAGTCATACACCTTGCTCTATAAAAGTAGAATGTTAGATCCTGGTAACGCAGACTTGACTTCTCCCAGTAAGCTCCGTGATGGTGAGCAGTGAACATGTTCTTCTGTGTCCTTTATCAATTCCCAGCACATACTGAGTTGCAATGTCAACTTAGTGATTCTCTGAGAGCCAGCCCTGGGTTGGAGGAAGGGACAGGAGGTGATGGTCTTATGCACAGACCTGCTCAGTCACTCTTGTTTAGCTCCTCCTCAGATTAGGGTCCAGAGAAGGAAAGGAAACCTCTTCTGTCCACTTCTTGTTACTCCAAATTAAGTATCCGGATGAAAGAGAAAGCTGCTATTGTCCTTACATTTCAAAGCTATTTCCACTGTAATAGTTAAGAGATAAACATGGATCATAACAAGCTGGGAACAAAAACTGACCTGGTGTGTCAGCAATTATTTTTCCTACTCTGAAGTGCTTTTAAAAAAGATAACATTAAATGCTTTGATTTGCATTGATTAGATCCTTGAGAAGATTTTTATTCTAAAAAGCAACTGCTCTTTCACAATCATATTATCTAAATCCAAGACTATAGTATGTTGTTTGGTTAAAAGAAATGGAAACAAATAGAAGAGCATAACTGATTTACCACTTGAGTCTGTTAAATGCTCAATGAGGCTATAATCAAACTGCAAGGGACCTTGAGTATATCTATAATCCAACACCTTCATTTTGCAGAAGAGGAATCTCAGATTTCCTATTGTAAAGTAAAATAAAATGGCTGCCTGCAATGGAGTTGCAAGGAGAAGACATCTTTCTGAGAAGGTTTTTCTAGAGGACAAAAACAATTGTTTGTTTGTTTTTTTTTTTTTTTTGAGAAAATGAACATACCTGACAGGGTCACTGAAAAACAATGCCAGTTGCTAAAAACTGCATTTGTCCAGTAAAGTGAGCTTATATGAATGGACAAGCATGTCATGCTGATCAGTTATATCTACTCACCACTAAGTAAAATGGAAACTGCTGTCAGCCAATCAGAACACTTCTTTACTTGCTTCTATCTTCACCTGATATGAACTTTTGCTTTCCACCCCCTTGGTGGAGCTCCCTTCTACTTTCTGAGTGGATACTGCTCAATTCATGAATCACTTAATAAATGTTGAAACCTTAAATTGCATGAAATTTTTCTTTTCTCACTATGGGTCTCCTTGAGGACATGAATACACACAGGAAATACAGACCTTTAGAGAAATATGAGATGGTGGGAACACTAAATTGTGAGTACAGAGACCTTGACTCATTCAGCAATCTCCCTTTGAGCAGTTGTCACTGACATGTGCTCTGGAGGCCATCAGACCTGCATTCAAACCTTAGATCTGCTCGTTTCCTACTTTATAACTGAGTGCTTTGGGTGAGGTATTTCTCTAAAGCTTGATTTGAGTATTTACAAAGTGGGGCTAAGAATAGAATTCACCCACTAGGACTGTTAAGGGAATTCAATGAGATATTACTTCTAAACCTGGCACAAAATAAACATTAAAAATGACAGCTATTATTTGGACAAATAATTGAACCTCTTTGTGCCAGGTATCTCACCTGTTAGATGCGTATAATTTGTGATGGAAACACTGGGAGGAAAGTTAACTGTAATTGTCCAGTGTAAAACATCCCACACAGGCAGGCCACAGTGACTCAGCAGGCAGAGTTCTCACCTGCCATGCCAGAGACCTGGGTTCAATTCCCAGTGCCTGCCCATGCAGGAAAAAAAAATCCCACACCGGTTCAATATATCATTAATACATTAGATGGAAAAAGACTTGTCTTCAATTTAGGAAAGAATGTGAAACAATAACACAACCAGAGTGTACTTATAATTAATGAAATAATAATTAAATACTGTCATATTCAATTTTATGGAGACAAATCATTTTTATATCAAACTTTTAATTTATTTTTTATGAGCTGGATAATTTTTTGTGAATATATGAAATCACATTAGAGACTTCATGTTAGATTACACTTGATTGAAATTATAGAAGCAATCATATCTCTATGAAGATGTGCCATATACAACAGCACTTTGTTATTTAATACTTATTAAATCCTAGCAGGACAACCAGCTCTGCAGAATACAAAAAAAATATATGACCCATTTAGTACAAGAATTTCTACTTCTCAATTAATATGAAATGTTTGCTCTTCATAGCCTCGATAGGATTAATAATGATATTTAATAAACAGGCTGCTTGGTGATGCTTTCATTTATTCAAATGCCAAACCTATTTTCATAAACTAACACTCTCCTTCTGTTTCCTGGGTAATAGTTAAACAGCCTCCATGGCTCTTTGAGTCACTTCAAATTAACAACCAACGAGGTTAGTAAATTTGTTACCTACATCAGTAAATTCAGACAGATGTGAGATTTTAGTTTTAACTGCTAACTTCTGCTTCTTTGTGGGAGGAAAGAAAGGAGGCCCTCAGCAACATCCGAGAAATTGTTACAGACACTTGAAGGATGAGTCCTCTCTGCACTGCAAGTGGGCTTAGCCATGTGCATCTAGACGGAGCATCTTTCCCTCTCCTGAACTCTCTGGAAGCTGCTGGTATTACATCCCAGCATGACCTACATATGATGGAGTGCTTAAGAGAATGCTGCATGGCCTTAAGCAGTTTCTTCTCTACAAATTGGGGAATAACCTAGCAAATTCTCACAGTTATTGGGAGCATGGAGTAGCTGCCCTTTATCCCTGCCTTCCCTGAGCTAATTTCCAATTTGTATGCAGGTGTTTGTGCATGAATGTGACTCAATAATTCCCTGGGCCGGGTTCCTGGCAGATTTCTCTTTGTACATCCCTTCTTGCCTTACACACATAGTAAGCAGTTGCTAAAAGTTAAAGGAATGAAGAAGAGAAATCTATGTGCAAGTCCCTGGGTATCATTTCTATTTAACTCTTTTTCATTCTTCTTACAAGGAAAGGGTGTGAGCTTTGTCATCTCTTGTTAGGCTTGGAGAGGGTGGGCCATGTCCCTTGGAAAAGCAGAAGAAGGTTGTACACTCTCAGAAGGGCTCCAGACACTCCTGACTCAGTATATGTCAGATCTGTAAGCTGTAGCACATGACTCCTTTTTCTGTATTTCTGCAAATCAAGCAGAGACTGCATAAATAGTTATATTGGGTCATATGGAAAATGTTCATATCTCTGTAGATTCCAGTACCAGAGAGCCCACTCATTTGTAAAACAGCTGTAAACATAAATGTTACAAACATGACTCTGAAAAATGACAAAAACAGTTGTGTCAAAGCTCCTGCATATCACCTGGCAAGGTGGCTGACATCTCCTTCAGCACTTCCCAGAGACAAAAGGCAGAAAACAAGGTAGGACACAGAAAGCGTAGCCATGCAGATAAATGGAGTTAGGAAAGGCTAAGAAATATGAATCAATGGGATATCTGTAAAAAAAGATAACAGTCTGATGCATTTTAGTATTTGAAAAGTCATATATTATAGTGGATAAAAGCTTGGCATTAATCCTACCTCTATAATTTACAATACACTCTCACTATTTCTCTGTAAAGTAGAGATACCAATAATACAGTCTTCATGGAATTATTTTGGAGATTACATGAAATAATACATATAAAACAGTACTTACAATGTCTGGAAAATGGTAAGTGCAAAACTTTCATTTCAACCTGGAAAGTGATACTTATAATTTTGAACACAAGGACAGTTAAGCACACTTTGTTTATCCAAGTAGGGAAAAAAATAATTTACTTTAGAAAAATATCCAAAATATCCTAAAAAAAAAAGCTTCAGTTTGCAGGGCTATTTATTATGGGGTCTATTCTTTGTCCTTTGATAGCATAAGATAAATGATGTACATAAAAAAATTGGATTCTAAATTACCTTGCTTTTATTCAATCATTGGCATCATGTTCTAAAACATAACTTTTGGGATGTAAAGTACTCTGTTTTAGTATTGCCAGTGAGTTTGTTTATGTGAAATAATGGGACAAGCAGAAGCAGGTAAATCCCACTTTTAGCCCCACAGACTCAGAAAAGGTTGGAAAAATTAAATTTACTTTTCCCAACTAGAGGTTCTTTTGCATTTAACACACAAAGTTTGTATCCTAAAGGAAGATTTATTTATTTTATTTAATTTATTTTTTATAGTAAAGTATTGCAGAGAAATGCTTCTGTAAATACTGGAGCCAGTTTTTTCTCTCCTGGATATTATAAGCAGGCTATGGGTATGCAGAGAGAGTGCCGACCACACGGGCCTTCACCCTACCGTAGCATTCAATCAATAATCTCACAGCACTTTCAGATGCCATAGCCATTTGGAAAATCATTCAGAAGCATTAAAAAGAAAAACACCCAGCAATGCACCAAGTTGTTTTAAAAATGGCCTTTGGGGCTGAAGTGTAATGTTTTTGTCACTTTGTATTTAAACAGTTATTGTTAAGCTTTGCTGAGGCACAGCAATGAGGTTTTTTGTTGTATTTTTCTCTTGGTATCATCATTTTAAAAATCACAAAAAAAAAGAAAGAAAGAAAAATAACCTCTCCCTCACAATCTGCAAATCGTTTTACTTATGAGATGTGACAAATGTTCCACTCAGTTTGAAGGCAAACTGGCAAGCCACCAATTCAGTCATATCAATAATAAATGCTGCAAGTATCAATGCTCTCTGCAGAGAGAGCACAGCGGGCAAACTTCAGTTACAGAAATACTCCAAATTATTTCTACTCTCTAAGCCCTCAAATAGTTCTAAATATATACTTGTACCCACATTCGATCTTCAACTTACCAAATCTGACATCTATGACTGACTCTTTGATGTCAGTGGAATAATTTTCTGTGGAGTTAATCCTCATGATATAGATCATTATACCATGAAAAATATGTGCTATTGTTTCTCCCAAAGATATAATTATTATTTGCTACACTGAGCATTGCCTTTAGTGACCAATCTCTTTTTCAAGGATACCCAAATGGAAATATCAGAAACATGTATGCAGCTACATGTAATAACTGAGTTATTTAAATGTAATGAGAATAGGAAAAATGTTCTCATTAGAAACTGATACAAAATTTTATGAGTGTATGGACAGTTCTTTCAATATGCATTTGTGTTTTCTTCATTAGTTTATTCATTTAAAAAATGTATTAAGTGTAACTACTGTTAAAGTTAGAAATCTAATGTTGTCCTTTGAAGGCTCAGTCTAGAAACAGAAATGGAATATGTATCTTTGTATTTTACAATAAAGCTTTGCACTTTACATATATTTGTGAATACTGAGAAGAGGGAGAATTTCCCCAAGTTTCTTACTTGGGGAAATTAAGAAAGGATGCTAACTCCCCTTGTGACGCACTCCAAACCAAATTTAATCCTTATATTCTAATTAAAATGTACATAAATAAAATAAATTTTCAATTAAGCAGAACAGTATAAAGACAAATTCTTCATTTAGTAAAGTTTGTGTTCTCTGCATTTGCTGTTAGAAAAAAAGGCAAAAAAAAAAAAGAAAAACAATTTATTTTAAAAAAAAAGGCCACAATCTCAAATTTTCAGCCACTGGAATCATTACAGAATCAGTCCAAATTCCTGAATTCTATTGCATTTTTGCAATAATGGATGATAACAATAAATGTTCCATTCCACAGTGTCCCAAGGCCTTGGAATCCTCTCTTGGAATCAAAGAGAAACTCAAGTCTTTTCATTATGCACTAATTACTAAAACATTGTTGTGCATAAATATTCCAGAAAGATACTAAATGAAAATTTAAATAAAACTCATTAGGTTTAGCATTCATTCAACTAGAAAATTCAATTAATAAAAATAGTATTTTCTCCAAAAATCGTGGTTAACTGATTTATTAAGGTAATAAAATTTTCTTACTTATTTATTAAAAGAAATCTTGCCTTATTTATTTAAATAATTTCCTGATTATTTATTAAGACCAAATATTTAAACTAGCTTTGATTCCAATTCAGAATTTAGTCCTGTGGGCTCATTATTTCAGTCCTTCATTTATTCCAGGAACTTTCATAGGATCTAGATTCCACGGTCATTTTCTAACTTTTTGCATATCTCACAAACCATAATAAAATCAGCATTTGAGCTTGTGAAGATACTTTCTTAAAATGGCCACTGCAGTGCATGTGCTGTTTATCTATTGTTATATACATGCATATCTATAGTTATATACATGCCCTCTTGAAAAACAGGTCAAATTATTTTTATCCTAATTTGAGTCCTTCCTGCTACAGAGCTTTACTATATTTAAGCTTAATGGGCCCTCACTTACCTCCAAAGCCTTGGGAGGGGCCCTATGTCCTTATTTTACCTGCAATTAGTTAAGAATTCTCTTTTGATCTTCCTCCACAGTTTCCCCTCCAGCTGATTCCCTGCTGTGGGCTGGAATTAGAGAGGCATTGGGCATGTTTGGGACATGGTGAAAGGGGAGATTTGAGTTAGAGATATATTTAGTTTGGGTTTGGTGTGGTGTATTTATGCTTCTTACTCATTTCCTTGTGTCATTAAGTTACTGTATTCACAATTTTGATTTTTTTTTCTTAAAGACAGTCTGACAAATGGTTTAAGCTTCAAGCTCTGTAAATCCTGTACCCATCCCTGTGACCAACTACAATGTTTTAGGGCTCTCTTTTTTTATCAACTGAAAATAGAAAACTGATAATAGTCTAAACAAAGTGTCACAAAGAAATTAAGTCTGTTTCAAAACATATACACAAAAGATTAATGTAATACACATCAAAAGTGTATGTTTTAGATTATGCAATGCCTCTACTCATTAGGACAGCTAACCAAAAGGTGATTTAATGTTAAAAAAAATCAGTTAAATAGCCTGTCAAAGAGATATTTCAGAGGTCACATCAGCAGTCAGACTTTCCTAAAGCACATTCCCTGGAAGAAAGACTGGTGCTCTGGTGGAAGCCATTAGAATAGCCTTAAATATTGAGAACATAAACAGCTTTACTGGTGAAATGGTTTTCCATAGGGTCTACCACGTTTGCACTCAGAATGAAAGTAAGACTTTCACAGGGCTTAAGTGCAAAAAAGGTAATGAACTCCTTTCCTGCCACAGCTCTCTCCAAGGAAAACTAAACCAAAGGAAAATAATTCTAATTCTACCCATGATGGACCCATCAATGTGAATAAAATATCACATTAAAATCACTTCAATTGTTAAGTTTTTTAATTAATAAAAAAGTTAAAAAAAATCACTTCAAGTTTCTCTCTTTTCTAGGATTCCTTCTCTGCTGGGGGTTAAAAACTCCTGGACTTTGTTTGGGGCAATATGACTGAATAGTCAGCTTTCCGTCACAATCCAGGGATTCTACAGTCATGTTACAACTACTGATCATGGGGTGGCATGTAATACAACTCATGGTTCAATAGGCTTTGATACAACTTTTGGTCCAATAGATTTTTTGGGGGGGCCATGGGCCAGGAATGAGCCAACAGATTTTGTGTGTGTGTGTGCATGTGCAGGCACTGGGCATCGAACACAGGTTTCCGGCATGGCAGACGAGAATTCTGCCACTGAGCCACCATCATACAGCCCAGGCCAATAGATTTTGATTTTATTAATCCCCTAAAAGTAAAAATGTCAAACAATTCTGAAAAATTTTGATTGTACTTAAAAAGAGGTCATGAAACATTTCATTTAACTCAATAAAGAAGTTAAAATGGATGTTAAGGCTTCTGATATATGTCATGTGTGATATGTTCCTGGATTAAGTTCATCAGAAAAAAATGCAGGCAAACTGTTGATAAACTGTTTCCAAACAATATTTGCTTATGGTTTTCCCTTTGGTTTTCTTTAATGTAGTGCTTTGAGTCATGCTTAGAGTGGCTTTAGTTGACATTATATTCAGTTTACTGACACTCCATCTATACATAAAATATGGGGTGGGGGGGAATCAATTCCTGGGGAAAGTAAATTGACAGCTCAATGCAATGAATTTGAAAGCTATGCCTAAGGGTCTTTTTCCATTAAAAGAGCAGCTTGCTCTCATTATTATAGAAAATTTATCATATACTTAATGCAATTGTAAAAGCCTTCCTTTAAATTTTGACTTTTATTTTGAAATACTGATCTTCTGTTAAAATTTACTAGGAAGCTTCTTACTTTTATTTAGTAGAATGAAATCATGTGTTTGATTACAATTTTAGGACATAAAAATCTCTAATAAGATACATAACTAGAGCTCTTTTGATATACTAGCTATCTGATTTTTATGACTTAGTTGTTTATTTAAACATACATGGGTGGAATGGAAACTTTGCTGATCATCTAAATTTTACTTTATGTGTGGTTGATTAGGTGGGATAAACTATGTTCCCTACCTTCATCTCAATTTGTTTGGGGTCCAGATTCTGAAATAGCAGCTTTACTCAGGCTTTTCCATCATCTGAAGATCCCTTAAGCTGAGAGAATTTAAATTTCCAGAGCACATTCTGTAAAGGAATGAAATTAATTAGTGATTTAGAAACAAGAGCTCATTTAACATCTGTTAATAAGTTAAATAATCTATAATCTATTTAAATAAATGTAGACATTTACTTGAATATTTTTATCTACATTTAACAAGTAATAAATTGTCAGAATCTCTACCTTCTCATTCTTAGCTCTATGCAAAATATCTTCTTCATATCCCACCTAGCCCCACACCCTACCTCCATCCAAGTCTTAGTAATTTGTTCTAATTTTATCAGTGCACATCAGTTTCCACTGTTTTATCTTTTAATCTCACTTTTACCCTTATTGATCCTCCCTGTTTTTTTATTGGGTTGTCCTGTCCATTGTCTAAAATTTCATAAGACAGTTGTCTTTTTTTGCTTGGAAAACTAAAAAAAAATCCACCAAATGCCCAGTTCTTGCTATAATATATGACACATCTAGTGGAGTGCAGATAAAATGAGAAACTTTAATCCTGACTGACATCAACCCCATCCATGGTTGTGCACAAATCCCTTAACCTGAGTTTCTCCTGATCCAAGTTGAAAAATGTAGACAATATTACTTTTCAATACTATTGCAGACATTACTTAAGGTTTGCTAAGGTACTTTAAAAATGAAATGTACTCAACACATTCTTACTCTAGTAAAAAAAAATGACTGCAGTAAATAAAGATGTAATGGCTGCCTTTTATAAAAGATAGTCTTTAATTATTGACACTATTATAATATAACTAGCTCTTCCCAGTAAAACCCCAATATAAAAACAGAAAACATTTTTTAGCAAGCTATAAGGGCTGGCTTTCTATTACAAACATTTATTTGAAACACTGAGCATATTTTTCTCTAAGTGTCAAACAATTAAGGGAAAAAATGCAAAGAGTCTAAGGATAATGGGGGAAAGTTTCAAAAGCATTTTGATCTCATCTGATACCTTTGATCACTCCCTTTACACAGACCTCAAAATTATTGTCAACATTTTCTTCTGCTTTTATATTGAATCTCACAATTGAATAGAGTCTCTGCATTTCATGTCAAAGTGTAAAACCATAAGCTCCTAGATTGGAGAAATTTAGATGCCATAGGACCTAAGAAAACAATACCTCCAACTTTTTCATCTTCACAAGGATGAAGCTGAGCCTAAGCCACTCAGGCAGGACCTGGAGTCCAGACTCAAGGCATCAGGGTTCTTTCAGAATTAAAACTATCAGAACCAATATAGAATTAGATATTCAGACATCACACTTCAATTACCACTTCTTGTGATAGTAAGTTGCAGAGATGAAGCATACCTGTAAATTGTTATTACTAGGAGAGGAAGATGGCCTTATGTGGGCCACTGGGACATCGAAATAAGCTAACAATAACAAAAGATTTGGAGGATCTATTAACAACCATTGTTCCACTAACTATGTGTCTGCATTTCCCAAGAGCATGCTTCTACTCTCCAAATACAATTTCCCATCCTTCCATGTTCCACCCTCTGAAAGTTACAAAAGAAGACTGTGGCTTTAGCCTCTTAGGTTTAGTTAAAATAATCCAAATCTCACTTGCCCTTAAAATTATATACTATATAGCTTCCATTTGATGGATCTCTAATGTGTTATCATGAGAAGCTGGAGAAAACGTGGATGTCATATTGACCAAATTCCTCACAAAATAGGCAATATCTAAACTATTCATTTCTCTGAGATCAACAATAACCCAGTATTTGATTTGCAAAAAGGAGGGCTCAGAAGTAGTCATCCTTAGTAGGGTAAAATCCCAGGAATAACCTAACTAATCAACATTTGCATACTATAATAAACAGCTGTTAAAATACAGAAACAAGAGATGCCTATATGAAGATGCTGTTTAAATAATTCAAAATGATTCTCACAGAATTTCTGATATTCTTGCAAGCAGTGGGGACAACAAAATCAACAGGCCAAGCCCTCAGTCTTAGGGTTAGCCCCTATGAAACTTATTCCTGCAAAGGGATAGGCTATGCCTATTTAAAATTAGGCCTAGTCACCCCCAGAGAACTTCTTTTGTTGCTCAGATATGGCCTTTCTAAGGCAACTCAGAAGGTGAGCTCCCTGCTCTCCCTCTAACATGGGACATGACACCCTGGTGTAAATCTATGTGGCAATGTGTGAAGAAATCCCCAAATAAGCCAGGACCTGGTGTCAAGGGATTGAGAAAGCCTTCTAGACCAAAAAGTGGGAGAGAAAAATGAGACAAAGTAAAGTTTCAGTGGATAAGAGATTGCAAACAGAGTCAAGAGGTTATCCTGGAGGTTATTCTTATGCATTATATAGATATCCCTTTTTAGTTTCTGGTGTATTGGAGTGGCTAGAGGGAAGTACCTGAAACTGTTAAGCTGTATTCCAGTAGCCTTGATTCTTGAAGACGATTGTATAAAGATATAACATTTACAATGTGACTACGGAAATGTGAAAACCTTGTGTCTGATGTTTCTTTTATCCAGTGTATGGACAAGTATGGATAAAAAAAATAAGGGGGACAAAAGGTAAAATAAATTGGGGGGGTGGAAATACCAGTGATCAGTGAAAGCAAGGGGTAGAGTGTATGGGTAGGCGTGAGTTTTTTCTTTTTATTTCTTTTTCTGTAATGATGCAATTTCTAAAAAATGATCATGGTAATGAATACATAACTATGTGATGATATTGTGAGCTATTGATTGTACATCATGTATGGAATGTATTTCTGTGAAGAGTTCTTAATAAAAATATTAAAAATGGTTTTCACAATTAAGTGCTTTAGGTATATTATCTTTTTCATACATTATTTTTAAACTACAAACATCATGTGTTTAAAAATTTGAGAAAACTACAGAATTAGTTTAATTTGTTTCAAATTATGTGCTAATTTCAAACTATAGTCCTTGTTAAGGGTGAAGTAAGACAAATCCTTTCATCAGCTTCTTGGAATGCAAGTTGAGGGAGAGTGATTTGGGCAACTCTGACAAGATGGTTCACATACAATGGGGGGATTGGCTGGGCAATGGGCAATATTCTTTTAACCCTTCAAGCTATGCATCATAAACATGGCTATGGAAGAAAACACTTCAGCAGAGAAACAGTTCCTCTTATAATCAGTAATTTTCAAGTTACCAATGCCATTTCTCCCTTTTCTCTTTATGAACTTTTCTGTCATGTATCAAAAATGGTGTTTTCTAAGAAAAAAGAAAACAAAAACAAAAAACTTGCCATCTCCATGATAGACAATTCTAAACATTTTATTTAAAATATCAATATCTGAGCAATTGTTTCATTTCAAGATTTTGAGCCCTTCTGAAAAACATGACTGGACCTTCCATTCCAAAGTAAAATTGATCTTGACTCACTACTATGCTTCCTTGACAATCAAAAATAGCAAAAGCTTTGATTTTTTTTTGTACGCTGTATGGTGCGGTCACATTTCATTATTTTCCCATGTTAAGCATCCCTTTGTTGCTGCACCATTTATTGATTATTTTGTTTATTTAATGATTTTTGGGAAGTGCACGGACCAGGAATCAAACCTGGATCTCTCACATGGCAGGTGAGAATTCTACCACTGAACTATCCTTGAACCCCCAAAAGCTCTGATTTTATGTTAAGCAATCTCCTGAAATGAATCTGAATGGGCCACAGAACTCATGATCAACCATGTAGAGACTAAAGGTTATTCTGATTTTTATGTGACAATCTTGCAAGACAGAACATTTTTTCCATAGGTTTAGTAGTTAGAAAACATTCTTATAGTCAAATGTTTGTTATCTGAAATATGCTAATGTTTGTTTTATTTTTAAGATTACTGGCTACTTTTGTGATAACCACTGCTCACTTCCTTTGTAAAGAGTCTGAATTATTAAAATATTGACAACGGAAGATAATATTTAAATCCTTCATAGCAACAGCTCAATTAGCAGCTGCAAAAAAACTTCTTGCACTTTTTATGGTGCAAAAAGATGAGTGTCCTTTGTGACTAGAATACAATTCTTATGTTTAGTATTTTCCTTTTGTAGATGTGGAAAACATTCTTTTCCTCAGCACTCAGGCCAAAGTTAGATCTTCATTTCTTCTCCTACAAGAAAATAAACTCTTTTTCATTTTATTACCCCTAAACTGATCTTTTTGTTTGTCTGTATCAATCTTATCTCAACCCTATATGATTACTGGGTTCCAGCCTAGTGAATAAGCACAACGTCTTCTGAGGGACAACAGGTGACAAGGCCAGCAACAACACATCAGTGAGGATTTTTATTAGTTGTCTTAAATATAGAAATACCATTTTACTGCTGTGTGTGGGGAATACCCAGATGGTAGACAGAAAATCTAGTATACAAGCTAGCATTTAGAGACAAAGGCTAGTTTTTCAGTATGTCCTTAAGTCGTTAAGTACTTATGGAAAAGTTCACTTTGATTTTGGATCTCAGGCTTTAATATATAGTGTGGGCTGAGTCCAGAATCTTAGAATCAAGAAGGTTAAAACCAACTGCATAAAGGAGAGGTTCCTTCTCAGGCTAAATTTCATCTCTACTTTCATTATTTTTATGCTGCCTCAGTTTTACACTCCCATTACTCAGTTCTCTGTTCTCCTTCATGATCTTTGTTTTGAAATTCTTATTGACAACTTCTCCCACTTCCCATTAATTACTGACAGAAATAGGGCAGTGGGAGAAGCTCTAATGCAGAAAGAACTAGAAAAAAAAATAAAGATAATCATCTTTATGCCTCAAAGAAGGTATGACTTTGCAAGTTTGGAAAAATAGGCTGATGACAGCCTCCAAAGGGAAGACACACTTCATTTCTTCCTGAAGTGGGTGGGGGTGGTACAGGACTGCTTCAGTAACATTCTAGTTTATTCTGGTTTAAATCATTTAAATACTTTCATTCTAGAAACAAAATTTTCAATAATATTCTCCCCATATATTTTTTAATTGAAGAAATAAATTTCCATATATTGGGAAAAAATTGAATATCAATAATTGACAGTTAATAGATTACATCTTTGAAATAATTACTCATCTTTTTATTTTTCCTGGCAATTATAGAAGTGGGAAAGGAAGAAAATTGACCACACACATTCTTCTGATGTGGCTGTCCATGCAGATGAACAGCATTAAAATTTGGGAAATTACCAATATCCCGAGTCTCTTCCTTAAAAGCACTAGTTAATAAGTATTGCTGCCACACTGTAGGTCTAATTGTGACCCAGAAATAATACACAAATGATCTGGCCTAATGTAGTAGAGAAGGGCTAATTATCTTGTGAATATTAGCAAGGTAAATTCCAATCTAAATATTTCTAGGCCTAAAAAAATTATTTGATATTTCCACAATGACTTATACAAAGAGCACATGGAGAGGGCATCATTGGCATGTTATTTAAAAACCAGCTGCACTCTGCAAAGAACTGAAAGCCTATTTACACAGAATTTACAAATGTCACGTGACATGGAAAGAAAGCAAATATGTCAAGTAAAGCAAAATTATAAATATTTTATAAATTTATAAATCATTGGCATACTCTTCACAGTTAATCTGTGAAAGCTCTTCTTCTGAAGATTAATTCAACTATTTGCAAATTTGGAAAAAAATTTACAAAGAAGTACATGAAACAAACCTCTGGGACAACTGTAGTTTTATTCTGTATTTTGTTTTGTTTCATTTTCACTTACTGCCTGAATGCAAATGAAATATATTAGTATGAGAACAGAACTTCTTGAAATGAAGAAACAATCACAAGAAAAATGTGAAGTTAGGAGTTCATCTTTATAGGAAAAATAGGTCAGAAGAATGTCCTGGTGTCTCAATCTGCAGTACAGGTGAGCAAAAGAAATTCTACCTTATTTTCTGGCAGAGCTACTGGCCAAGGCCAGCCCCATGAATTCATGATTCCATCAGTTCTTCCTTTCTACTAAGTTTATGCTAGAGGCTTTTACACCGGGAAGGTGCTGAATGACAAGGCTGGCAGGCTGGTTATATCCCAGTCATTCTGACTGAGAGATATACTACTTTATTCAGTAGAGAAGGGCATTAAGAATTAAATATAAATATACTTTAATTATAAATGTTTAGTTTAGTTATAGAGTTTAGTTATCAGGAAATTATGATTTCATCCTAATCCAATTTTATATAACATTAAAAAATATATATTACAGTTATTTAAAACTTGTATTTGATTACTTTTAGGGTTAACCAGGAAAAATATACTGGATACAATGCAAAAAGTTCCAAAGAATAGATATATCTAATTGTGTTTAGCATAAAATGTGCCAGGGTACCAGGGAAGAGAGAAAGGCTGAGAGAAAGGAAGGTAATATCTTAAGAGAGAAAGAACTGTTAGAGTAGTCTAGGAAGAAAGAAACTTATGGAAGAAATAAAAGTAGAAATTTTGTCATTGAGATGAGTATATGGGCATCATAAATCATGAACTTTTACTCCCATCTCAGCACCCAAACCAACTGCCAGCCTGGCCACTATAGTGGAAAAACTGGCCAATCAATGCAAATCAAATCATGATGCAAGCAGCTAAGGGCCTCTTTGTTATGCTCAGGCTGAGTTGACTCTTATGATGGTTCCCTCAGAAGAACAGCAGTATCCTCTCTCTTGGGTGTCTGCTTCCTTTCACTCAATATCCAGTGTGGGGAGGCTGACATGCTCTGAGTAAGGAGAGTCAGGGCACCAGGACCAGGTAGGTCCTACTGACAAAGCCACCAGGTCTGAAGTTCATATTTACTAATGTTTATTCCCTTGACCTACCAGGTGTGCCAAGAAGGTGGAAATGGGTAGGGTATGACTATCCTTTGGAACAGGAAAATAAAGTAGGAGAATAAAACAAATGCAGGTAATCATAATATTGAGCTTACTCCATACCTGCTGCCATACTAAACCTTGAACATAAAAATTAGACTCACTTGTTGAGAAAAGCTGAATTGGGTGAATAAACTGCTAACAGAAACATTAGCACAAGGTAAATGGCCATGGATGAACATGGTTACAACCACAGTAGGGACTGTAGATGGAGGAAAAGGGATCAGTGAGTTCCTTTTGGAATGAAGAAGTCATGAAGTTCTTACCAGTAAGTGATTCCTTCCCCTGGCCTACACAGACAACACTGCTAAGTTTAGCCAGAGAGAATGCTTTGCAGAAGCCCTGAGGCTGCAGTTAGGTGCACTATGGAAACCTACTTTAAAGGTGAAATCTAGAAAACACCTTATTAGATTTCCTGAACCACAAGGATAATTTGAAACACAAAGCAAGAAGCAGAATAGAGTAGTTATAAATCAGGTCTTATATTTAGTGAATTTCATAAAAGATTTTTTTCCTTATTCTAGGGTAGTTGTTCATTGTTTCACTAATTTAAGAAAGGTGTTTAATAAGGACATGTTTAAGACTTGGATAAAGATCAAATACTACTAATTAATATTAAGTCACACAGTCTGTAACTACAGGTCATGCAGGCAGGTGATGTATGGGAGAAAGAGCACCTGACATGAATTTAGGAAAATATTTATCCTTTCTGTGGCTTTAGGGCTGTAAGAATTGACTGTTATATTGGATGGCAGACACAAAATCCCTTTTTAATATTAATTATATGCAACTACATTTTATTTTTATTATAAACATGTGTATTCTCCTACTGGAAAACATCTCAAAAATTTTTCTGTAAGGAAATAAAATAAGAATGGCCATGAAAAATTTTATGGTCACAAAATACTGCAAAGTAAGCCACCAGAGTTTCTCAATCTCTGCACTATACATATTTTCCACCTAATAATTCTTTGTCATGGGGGGGTTGTCCTGTGCATTGTAGGATTTTAACCAAGGACAATGGCCTCATTCACTAGGTGATAGCTGCAACCCCAAGTTGTGACCCTCATAATGTCTGTACAGGGGCCAACTTGCCCCTGGTTGAGAACCACTGGTTTAAAAGAGTGGAAAAGAAGTGAAGGCAAATAGTATCATTGCACAAGTGTTCACTAATTGGCTGGCTGTCATGATTAATTAATAGAGGAAAGTATCAGAAGATTTTAATACATAGCAGCTTAGAAGTAAACAAGTATGTGAAAATGAATGACAACTTTTAGGAGCTTTGAGAAAAGGTTTCAGTTATTCAAGGTAGACTTATGGCTCAATGCAAAATAAATAAGCTCACACTGGCACAAAGTGCAGAAGCTGTATGAACAAGTAAATAGAGGTATTTGAAATTATGATGCGCATTGAACTGAATGTAATATAGTATTCCTCACGTCAAGACTTTCCATTATGTTCATTCTTAATGAAAACAAATATAAATTTTAACAAATAATAAATGACAAACTGCTGGCCTTATGTTTGCAAAACATTTTCTTAACATATATGCACACAATGAAAAACTCAGGTTTTGTGGAGGTACTGATGGTAATGGGTGTTATTCCCCATGATTTAAATTGGTACCTAGCTTTCCAGCAAACTCTGATTTATATTCATGGAATCAGAAAAACTCAGTAAATATCATCAAGGGTAGATGTTATTTTACTGTTACTAAAAATGCTCAGGTTTTGGGCGGCTGCTGTGGCTCAGCAGGCAGAGCTCCGACCTGCAGTGCTGGAGGTTTGGAGTTCTATCCCTGGTGCCTCCTGCCCATATGCAAATTAAAAAAAAAATGCTCAGGTTTTAAGTCAACCAGTGGTTAACATTTCTTTTCAAATATTTCTGTATCATGGGGCTGTTCCTTAACTATAATGAGAAAAATCACATTGTTCTCTTCCCACATTACCACACACTGATATAAATATTTTCATTAAATAATATTTAGTTGTCATCATTGCCTAGGTTCTAGGGCTTATGAATGTCTTGGGACATTGAACTATCAGAAAGAAGACAGTCAATGAAGGCACAAATTACACACAATACACAAGCAATAGTTGTTGATTACTATTAGACATTTACAATGGTTAAATTCTATGAAATATAAGTACAAATACATCACCAAATGGGAGCATCAGGCATTTATTGACTGGTTTCTTACCTTTGTCTTACTGTCAAAACAGGTGAATCCCAAAGCAAAAACCACTGTGAAACACAGCATTTCTTCTTGCCAGCTGCACATATATGTTTTGGACTAGAAAAAGTATTAATTTTGAGAAAGTGTTCTTTAGAAACATTTGTGCTAATTAAGTAGTTGCAATATTTTCTGAATTTGGTCAAAATATGCTTTTCAAAAAGTCCTAAGATGAAAACTTCATTCAAAAGGGAATCCTGAAACCATCAATTTGAATAGGGCAAAGATAACAGTAATTTTAAACTTTTTATATGCCAGGTAATTAATGTATGGCATCCCACTGAATCTACATATGGTTCCCATTTTCTTGGATGAGGAAGTGGAAGCTCACACATACAATGACTTGTCCACATGTCTAACAAATGGGCAAAGGCAGAAGGGTAGCCCAAGCCTTACTCTTTTAAAGAATCATACTCTTTCTGCTGCATGCATTGTCTCCCTGCACACTGCATCTATATGCCTAACCCTAGTGTCCTGAAAGAATGAAATGTAACCTCAATAATGTTTTTTTAATGACCCATAACTATCAAACATTTATATTGTCTCTTGTGCTGCTCCAATTTTCTTCCAAAGCCAATCAACGAACTCTTGAATATTCTTTTAAATCTGTGCCTAATTCCTAATGAGATTGTCATCAACATGTTAGCTCTAACCCCTTCGAAAAGGAGAGGATAACAAATGAGCCAAGCAGTCCTAAGAGGAGGAAGGAAGCTATTTATCTCTGCTTTAAATCCTCTTCCTTCTCTGTTATCCCTCCACATAGCCAATCTTCTTGATCCTTTAGACATCCCACACTTACAGGACCACCTAGAAGTTTCCCAGCCAATATCAAACAAATGGCAGGTGTTCACTAAATATTTTCTCAGTTATTGGTATTTTGGAGGTGAGGGTGGGGAAAATGGATCTCAACCAAGAATTCAAAATATGTAAAACTAATATTAGCTAGTTCCACTTGGTCAAAAATGATGAAACCTTTTAGAACTTGACTCAGTATGAGAAGTATTAATATTACCAAAATTGGTGAGTAACTTTTAGCTAAAATTTACCTTATTCAATGATATTTCAAAGTCTTTGTGAATCAAAGTTTGCACAACTTAGGTTGGAAACTGCTCAATTTCTGAAATGTAAATCTAGTGACCACAAATTATGAAATAGAAATATTCCAAAGGAACTGTTATATTTTACACAGACTAAGTAACTAGCATCATATGATGTATAGAAATTACAAACATCATTTGATACAGTTGGATGGCAAGTTGCACATATTATTTGGTAATTATAGCCTTTTATTTGTGAAATAAGAGGTAGTTTATGCAGAAAGATTGCATAGCATTTTTATAACCTCTAAAGTAGCTTATGATAAGGGGAAAGAAAAGGCTTTAATCTAAAATATCTCCTGCTTCATAAAACCCCATTTTCAGAGTTGAATCAATCAATAGTCTCCCAGATACATAGAACATCTCTTCATTTGCATTTTAAGAATCTGGACAAAATACATTTTTGAATCAGATTTTTCTTTAGTGCTATAATTATTATTATCACAAAATAGTCATATTATAGTACTTTATAAGCACAATACTTTCCATTTGGCTAAAGATGAAGTGAGATAATTATTTTCATGCTCCTCTTAAACCTTTGATACCTTGGGAAAAACTCAAATTGGCACATGCATTCCCAATATTTTGGGAGATATTTACTTTATAGTCCATTTCACATATCGGAGGGTGCCTGAGGAGATTTTAAAATATATATATACATATAGGCTATTGTTTCTCAAAGACACCCTCATAAATTATTCAAGAAATGATTTAAATTTAGTAATTTAAAAATGTTCATGTCACTCATGGGGGGAGTTTTCATGTAACTAATATGCAAGAATTATTTGGAAAATGTCCAAGATATCAAAACTACAGAATAACTCACTGGAATAATATTTCATCTATTGATACAGTTAATTGTGGATAAAAATTTTATGCAGAATACTTAACGGTCTGAAGAGTGGAGAGATTTTTTGTCTTGTTCTATTTGTCCTTCACATTTTAAACAGAAAATGCTCACCTGTTGTCCACAGCAGTAGGTATACAACAAAATTTTGGAATAGATTAATGCATCAGGGAAAAAGTACTAAGCACTCCTTATACAACTGAAGATGATTTAAAATATCTTGTGAGATATTTTAGGAATCTTTTACATGAAAATATCAAGGTGCTCTTATTAGTAGAAGCTTAAGAGTAAAATGGCTTTCAAGCTCAGCCACTGAAACAAAAGAAACCAAGAACAGTAGCACAAAGCAATCAATTTTTATTGGAACTGTCAAAAACCTAAAGCACAGAATTACCTGGGCTTGATCAACCTTTGGGTTGATTATTCTTTTATCTGAAAAGTTGTTGGTATTGTCAACATCATTGGAAAAACTGTTCTTAGTATCGTACTATTAATTGAATTTACTATTAATTAATCTTCTTATTTTTAGTTGTGCCTCATGGTTTATTTCATCATATTCCCAATAAACTTTCCTCCCTTGACCCTCTCAAAGGGTCAATTTTTATATTACAGATACTTTTATTTTATCTATTTATTATTTTGTTATTATGGGCCATTTCTATTGTATCCATGCTCTATTTTGTCATCATGTTATAGGTTCTCTATACCATATTCAATTCCACTATTGCACATTAGTTTCTTCTTCAATATTTAGTTTCTCCTTTCTTCTATATTGCTTGGGCTACTTCCACTTTTGCTTTTAGCAATCATTTAGCTCATTAATATTTTAGCCTGTCTTGTTTCTTGTTTGTTTCCTAATATGTTTACTTGAGGCTTTTACATTCCCTTCAACACACTGCATTATCTGTATCTCACAGATTTTGACAGGTGGAATTTTGCATATTTATAAATCTTCTTGTTTAAACTTCCAACACAATTTTTATTTGATCCATGCATGAAAATGCTCTTTTTTTGGAATTTCAAGCACACATTTCCCTTAGCTTTAAGTTTGTCAGGTGAGACGATCTGAGTCCATGGCTCACCACCCAGGTCTGTGTAACTTCCCTCTTTGTCCGTACTCCCCAATCCCATTCCTCCTCTACTAACACAGACCCTTCTAATAGT
>PVIY010024593.1:0-37850 GCA_004026745.1 Myrmecophaga tridactyla
TTGAGAATAAATAGTTGGAACCAGCTGTACAAGATCAGATAAATCATGTATTTGGGGAAATGTGGGCAAGATCAAACTGGTCAGTAGGTAAGCATGCGTACCGGGTAGGAGGTCAGATCGAGTATAGCCTATTCAAGGATCTGTAAAGAAAGAAGTAAAGATTTTAAAAAGTATATATAAAGGATACACAGGTAGTTTAGTGGTTAGAATGCCCCCCTTTCATGTGGGAGACCCAGGTTCAATTCCAAGACCATGCACCACCACCCCCAAAAAAGTGTATACAATTTGGCTAGAATTCAGAGTGGAGAGAAGGAGAGGCAAGAAATGGGGCCATAAATAAAGGTAAGCAGTTGATAACGAAATGTTTATATCACTTACCTCTTCTATTATGTCATTTAGTCCAACCTGTCTTTCTAGAAGCAATATAGTATAAGCACACTAGATTGAGTGACATAATCTAGAATTGGTAACTTTTTATAATCTGTGACACACATATCATCAAGCAAGGCCCCAAGAGCTGACAAACCTGCAAAAAAAGAAAAAAAAACAAAAGTTCTGTCTTTCTGTGTGTCTCATGCAAGTGATTTACCTTCTGATTTCACTTTCCTCAGCTGCCTTAAAGTGATGGTAACACATTAATATGCTGTCGATAGCAATTAACAAAGCTATTGAATGGTGGGATTAAAATTCAGATGAGGTGAGGGGTACCTGCCTCCCCAAACTCATGCTCATTGCCATTTTCTACCACCTTCTAGAGTGGTGAAAGTCAAAGCATAGAACCAGTAATAGACAATCCTTGCGATGCTGTTCTAGGTGGTTTACATCTGTGAAACGATAGAACCTTAAAACTATGAAACAGGCATTATGATTGCCCCCACTTTACAGATGAGGAGTGGGAAACACGGAGAGTTGTGATCCGACTGGGCTTTCTGTGTCTGGAGCACCTGTGCTTAAGCACCAAAAAATCATGACAAGCTCTATAAAATATGAACAATGTTGGCATTTCACAAAATTCTTGATTTCATAGGAGGAAGTCCGCCCAAAAAGCAGTGGTATAGGGACCTAGTGTATGACATAGAGAAATGCTTAGGAAATTTTGTTTAAAAGGAAGGATGCATGAATGAAGGAATAAAAGTTGGAGAAAATCATCTCAAATGGAAGAGAAGTGGACATGGACTGTCTTAATTTTGGTCCCTCAGTGATATATTCTGTGCAAATTTTGGAAAGTTATTTCTCTTTAGAAACTTCATTTGCAACATTGAAAAGAAATAGATTGTTGTAATAACTACTCAGGCATCTTTCAGGGTTTATATTTTATTCTAAAATTTTAGGTTCAGTAGTCCAACTGTAAAGGTACTTTCTTTCCTTCTTAAAGTGATATTTTTGAGATAAAGCTTGATATTGAAGAAAACATTTCTTGGCAACTTGCCTAATAACACTGAAGGCAATTAAAACTAAAGTATTTTTTTTCCTCAAAATCACATTTTATTGCACCAGCTGTGGAGTTTATTTGTTTTTTCAAGTTCGCCCAGTTGGAGTTAATATCTCTTTCTTTTATATCCCTCTTGCACTTTTCCATTCCTTTATTATAATTTTTCTAACAGTCTGGCTAATATTAAGATTGTGTGTGTATGTGTCTGTCTCTACCATTGAATTAGAGACCCCTGAAGGCACTGCTTTTAAGGAACTTAAGCATGAGGAACTGCTTTTATGATCTCTTTGTCTCCCACTGTGCCTAGCTTTGTGCCCAGCATGTTGTAAGAATTCAATGAACATTCATTGACTAGAAGGAACTCACATTTCTGAAACTTGGCTCACTTTAAATTTTAGAAATGATCTCAATTGGTTTTCTTTTGACATTTGTTTACAATAGCAGAAATCAACTCTCATTTTACAAAGCTTTACTTTTACTTAGTTGTTAAAACTCTCTCTAAAAAAATAGAACAAAACTTCAAAATGAAGTCAAAAGGCAATGGCCATAAGATATATCTACAATAGCTAGCAGCAGCCCCAGCAGCAGCAGCTGTAATTACACAAAAGTGGATAATACTCCCAAAAGCATAGGTAACATATATAAGAATCTCCTACATTTACCTATGGTTCAAATTAATTATATTATAATAATGCCATCACATAGTCCTATATTATTACATACTAGTCAGTCTCTACAATGGGGCGTATTATATTAGTTACGTAGTATATTAAGGAAAGAAATGTGTAATTTAAAGCAAAAGACAAATTTCTAGTTTCTGCCTCATCTTTTAATTCCCTGGTTAATAAATCTGAATTATAATATCTGTGCTGTTTTATAGCATAGTGATAATGGTGCACAATCTACTTTAGGCATGCAAATTCCTAGGTCTGTCAATAACCAGAAGCACAACTTTGGGCAATTTCCTTAATATTTCTATATTTTAGTTTTCTGGTCTATATGTTGTACATAATGACAGCACCTTCCTCAAAGAGTGGATATGAAAGCCAAAAATGATAAATTTCAGTATAGTGTTCTACCAATTAATATGCATTCAACTGATGCTGAATATTACTAAAATTATTATTATTAATATTATTATATGATTACACTTCTGTATCTGATGGGGATCAACTAAAATAATTAAGGTCAGAAATATTAGAAGCTAAAGCATGCAAATAAGAGGAATGGTTGTTGTATGTGTTTTTTATTTTTTCTTGAAAGAAAAGGGGGAAAAATATGGTAGACTTAGCCTACAAATGGTAGAAGTCTCAAAAGGAGAAAAGGGGTAGATGAAGAATAAACATAATTAAACAAATATTAGAAGAAATTTTGGAAAATCATAAATAAGTTGGATTTATTTTTTTGAATATAAGGGTCATTCAGTCAGAAAATATATCCACATAACCCTCTACATCATCATATTGAGGAAGAAAATTAGATGACTATGTCAAAAGAATTTGATAAGGTGACTGGATATAAAATAAATGTACAAAATGAATACATTTTCTCTTTTCTTATAATAAGCCCTTGGAAAGAGAATTAGAGAAATAATTTAGCCACAAAAATCATAAAATTATTAGAAATAAATTTAACATAAAAAAGATGGGCAAAATAGGTAAAAACCTTATGTAATCTTCCTGAAACACAGAACAAAATCTACCAAAGAAAATAAATTTCTTTAGATAGGAAGATTTAGTATCATAATGGGTCAATTTTTCAGTAATTAATATAAAATGAAACTCAATTCCAATAAGAATAACTCCATGTAAATTTCATCTAGAGCTTTCATCTAACTATTATCCATTAATTTATTGGGGGAAGAAGGAAATTCAATGAAAAAATTCTGAAGTTCATATAAAAATCTCAATTAATATCCAAGGAATGTATAAAAAACAACAACAACAAAGGTCGACTCACCTTGCTGAAAATAGAAGATGCTTTAAAAGCCTTGTATTCAACTTACTGTGATGTCTGAATAAAAAGGCAAATTAAATCAGTCCCTATGGAGGTTAATAAGGGTCTAGGTCATCTTGGAGTCCAGGGATCCCACTCCTTTTATCTTCTCTTACTTTCCCCCTCACTTAACTCACTCCAGCCATATTGGCTTTATTGTTTTTATTTGTTTTCATATAGAACATACTGAGCACACTCCTATTTAAGGACACTACATTTCTTATTCCATGTTATCAAATTCTCTTCTAGGTATACACATGGATTGTTCTTTAATGTTATTCGGGTATCTGTTTCAAATGCCATTTTATTAAAGAAGACATCTCTGAACCCACTATCTATAATAGCACCCCCCTTCACTCTTTATCTCCTGCCTTGTATTATCACCATAAAATATTTATGTACTTATTTATTTAGATAGCTATTTACTATTTTAGCTAGTTAGTTTCTGTCTTCCCCTACTAGAATATATGCTCCATTATAATTGGGCTTTATCTGTTCTATGCCATAGCGTCTGGTCATTCCGTGATCTTAAGACCAAGAAAATCTGATGGCACAGAAAATACATCCAAAATCCAAGAAGTGGTTGCAATATTTATATGAGAGTGTGAAATGTAATAAAGATGGCATTTCAATGTGAGGAAAAGTTGGTTAAACCAAATAGAACTGACACAACTGGCTACCCATCTGGAAGAAAATTAAGTAGGGCCTGTCTCAAATCATAGAAAAGATAAATTCCAGATGTTTTAGAAGCTTAAACACAAAAATAAATGATTACATAAATAAAACAAATCTCAAAATGTTCTGGGGGTAGGGGTAAACTTCATAAATAAGAGAAGGAGAGAAAATGAGAACAGAATATATTTGGCCATATAAAAATTAGGGGAGATATATATTCAAAACTCAAAAAGAGTTTGCAATATATATATGCCACAGTGACAGTATGTAGGCAAACACATTGATGGGAAGGCAGAAACAATGGCTGTCAATAATTAAAAATAGTTGTACTACAAATTTACGGAAAAATACAACAAACTAAAAGAAAATAGAAATGCTCATAAACATAAAATCCAAATAGTCAATGAAAATATGAAGTAATACTCATATTTTCTATTTATCAAGGAAATCAACTTAATGTATAATGAGATGTGCCTTTATAGCCACCAGATTGCCAAAAGTCCAATGGGGGATATCTTTTTCTGGTAGAGATGTAGGACAAATTGTGCTCACATACTGTAGAAATTTGCATTGCTAAAGGACTACTGGGGGAAAAAATTAGCAATATCTATTAAAATTAAATATATTCCTATTGTATGTATTAGCTTTCTTTTGGTCATAACAAAGGACTGTCTGAGTAGTCCCAATATAATCATAAAATCCTTATCAGATGGAAGCAGGGATATCAAAATCCAAAATGGGAGATTTGAGAATGTAAGCAAGAGGTTACAAGTGATGTGAGGAAGAGGCCATGAGCCAAGGAACACAAGCAGCCTCCAGAAGCTGAAAAAAGCAAGGAAACAATTCTCCCATAGAGCATCCAGAAGGACTCAGCCCTGCCAACCCATTTTTGAACTTTTGCTTCCCAGAAATATAAGAGAATAAAATTGTGTTGTTTCAAACCAATTTTGTGGTTATATTAGCATAGAAAACCAATTCTATCATCTGTCTCTCTGCTTCTGTCAATATACTGATCTATCTACCTATTATTTCTATCTATCTATCTAACTATCTATCATCTACCATCTATCTCTCTATCCATACATACAAAAGTGTTTATTACAATGTTGTTATAGTGTCAGAAACTGGAAATAAGGCAAAAACCTAAACATCACACTACATCATAGAATATTTCCAAACCATAGAACTTTATGTAGCAATTAAAAAATGAATTAGAATTACAACAACGATGTTGGAGATTTTCCAAGTGATATTGTTGAGTGAGAAAAGCAAGATGTTGTGTGTAATATGATTTTTGCAATCATCCAGGACACATACACAGATAATCTCAGATGAACATGACAGAAATTAAACAATAACACACATCAAGGTGTTAACATGGGTTACCTGGTTTAATAAAAATGGGGGCTCTGGTGATGAGACAGTTGGTTGGAAAAGAAAAGATAAAGAACAATTTGAGAGGTGCCTGACCATGCAAAAGAAAAAAGAGAGAGATAGAGAGAACAACTTGAGAGCCAAACTAAAAAAAAACTTCGATGGCAAAATTCTGATAATGTAAACTTTTATATAATATACATGCATATTCATATGTATTAAACATGAGAAGATAAACTATAGCTTTGTATTTATACGTGTAAGGCTGGCCATGATTCACAGTTAAGTAGGGAAATGAAAAAGAATAAAAATTCAAAGATGCAGAGTAATGTAAATAATATTATCCTCTTTGTTAAAAATGAACAGACTATGTATTGGATTATTACATTTATATAACATTCACACAATGTTAAAAATTTAGGGAGAGACAAGAGAGATTTGTCTCTGTCAAAGGTTAGACCGGGAGTGAGGCAGGGAAGAGGGGTTGGTGTAACTCTAAAAGGGGAACAGGAGAAACTTTTGTAAGGATGGGACAGTTTTGTATCTTGGATTGTGGTGGTGGTTACATGAATCTGAGCCTGTTATAAAAGTATAGAGGAACACACATTCAACACACACATCTAAATGAGTACATGTAAAACTGGTGAAATTGTTTCAGAAATGGGCTGCACCGCTGTCAGTTTCCTGGTTTTGATCTTGTCTATAGTTACGTATGATTTACCATTGAGAGAAACTGACAAAAGGTACACAAGATCCGACTGAACTATTCTGGCAACTTCCCATGAATCTATAGTTATTTCAAAACAACAAGTTTCCAAAAATGAACCAAACTCTTAAGTATAAATTCTTGAATAGTTCAGTATGATCAAAGAGAAATTTTAGTAAGGATACACAAAACATAGATACCTTTGGTTACTCTGGTGGGGTAGAATTGGAGGGAGAAATATTAACTGACTTATACTTTTTTTTACACTTATTACCAAAATGACACATTAGTTTTGTATTATAAAAGAGAAGAAATAAAGGAATTTTTAAAAAATAAATTAAGGTTTTGATTGAAAATTTAAAATAATGAAGTGGGCATAAATTATTTTTTTCAGTTTTTTTTTCTTGTTGCTTTAACTATGGGGGTTATTCTCATTATTGATATTTTCCTATCAATAATTGTTAAGTCAGTCAGTGTCTTACATGACATTAGGTGATTTTCAGGATCATTTGTCCATTCAACAGATATTTTACAATTAATTCAGCAAATGTTCCTTGAGAACCAATTATAAACCAACTACCATGATAAGCCACTGGGGTAGAAGGATACAGTGTAAATTTTGTCTTGTCTGGCTTGAAGAACTTAAAAGTTCAGTGGAGTAGAAAGGATGGAGGGACATGACTAATAGGCCTCCTACCATATTCCACCACTTGAGAGGAGATGTCATGTTCTCACTCCTCTACTAAACATTCAAGAAGAACAGAAAAAAATTTGACTTAACCTGCATTTTATTTTTTGCTCAAAATAGAAGCTCTAAATGTTCACTGTGTTGGGGGTGCAAGGGTAATTCAGTGGTAGAATTCTTGCCTGCCATGCGGGAGACCCAAGTTCAATTCCTGGCCCATGCACTTCCCAAAAGTAAACAAGCAAAACAAACAAACAAAACAAAATAAAATTCAACAAATGGTGCTGCAAGGACTGGATACTCACATGGAAAAAGAATGAGATGTGACCCCCATCACACAGCATCCCCCCCAAAACAAATGTTCATTGTTTTAAGAATTAGGTAGATACTAACAATAGGTAGAGAAAACCATAAACATGTTGGTTTGTTTTCATATCATCTTACACAGTACACAATAACATTACATTTATAGAATAGAATGTTATAATCTTATACATTCTGTTTTGTGTCTTCTCTACATTTAAATTAGGACTTTTAAATATTTCCATGTTATTACAAATGATCAGTAAGCTTCATTTTCAATATTTCATTATTTTTAAATTTCACAATTGATTACAAAGTTAAATTGATTTAATTGCACAAGTATTTATTGGATGCCTTCTAGCATCCTGCCGGGATGATGCGTGGGTATGAGTCAGCAACGTCAGGGTGAGTCAGCATATTGACCTGCAGCGTGAGTTAACCATTCTTCTATTGTTATACAAGAAATCTGTTTTTAAATTTTCATTGTTGTGAATAAGGTTGTGGAAACATCTTAGAAAATAAAACTGTCTCTGAATTTAGAATTATTTTTTCAGGGTTTTTTTCCAATAGGTAAAATCATAGGGCTAAAAGGAAAATAAGAATTTTTGAGATCTTTGATGATACATATCGCCAAACTGAATGAGATGAACTAGTTTACAAGTCCATTCTGAAAGGTTGTCAACCTCCAGGATATACAATCAATCACTGTGACCTTGATGTAAAATACATCCAATAAGACTGGCAACAGCAAATAGAAGATTCTTCTCTAATATATGCTTACCCTATACATGACTCTCAAGTGAAGGTATCTTGTCAACAAAAGAAGGAATTTAATATTTATTTATTGGGGGTTTGCTGTGTGTCAAATACTACTTCATATTTGTCATTTCATTTATCACGAGTAAAACAGTTTCACCAGATCAATTCTTGACTGATAAAGTTTTGCATATATAAAAAGCTATAGCTTATATAGGGCTTTCAATTGCATGATTTCGTTTAAGACTAACAGATCTTGTCATTCCAAGAATGTGTTTTCATTTGTCTGCCCATACGCCAGACTTCTCAGTGAATAAACTTGTAGTGGATGATTTTTCAGAACATTAAAAAAAAATGATGCTAAAAATATGATTTACATTTGAAAAAAGGAGGGAGGGATTGAAAGTCACTGAAAATGTTTTAAGAGAACTTTATGAAAGCATTTAGAAGATGATTTCTTCTCCTCCTCAGCAATTTCCAACAAAAGACCAATTTGGTATTTCTCCTTCATACCTGTGTCCCTTTAATTTTACAGGACCTTAGCTTGCCTTCTTTTCTGATACACCAATGAAAGAGAAACACACACAGTAGAACTGTACCGATTTAAAATGCTTCCTTTCTCTTTTTCCCCGCCCGCCTCCTACTCAGAACTAGATATCCATCCCTGGACCTCTTCTTTCTGATGATGAAATCCCATTATTGAGTTAATGCTGGGAGCTATTCTATAGGGAGAAAAGTGTAAAATAAAGCAATTGTTTGATTTAAAAGACTCATTCACATAACATAGATTTTAAAAAGATGATAGAAAGAATATTGTATATTAAAAATAAATAATAGTCAACTTTCCTCCAGGGTAGTACTAGCCAAATCTAAATAAAGATCATTAAATAAAATCATGGAAATGCTTTTCCAGGAGGTAAAGAGAGTGTCAGCAGATTGTTCAGGCTGTAAGAGGTGTTGAGCAGAAGAGAATGGGAACCTGGTTAGTAGCCAGATAGCTGGTGCTATGGAGATAGAAGGTATATAGTGATGACAGCATTAATTATAGCCTCTTATTTTATATAAAATATACTACATTGCTGGATTTAAAGTTCATCCATCAACAAAATCTCATTTAGGTCTCACAATGACTATGTGAAATAGGCAAAACTGTTATCACTATGCCATTTTGCAGAAAAACAGCAGCTCCGAGAGGTTAATTCTTCCTCAAAACGATCCCATTGGTTAGTATTGGATCTGAATTTGCTCCTAGTTTTGTAAATCCAAATCCATTGCTTTCCTCTTGCCCATAGCACCACAGGAGAAAAAAAAACATTTCCGAAGGAGGAGACCATTCATACATGCCTCTATTTTCCCTGAACTATTCACCATGATCTTGCTGAATCAGGGAGAATACAACAAAAGATACAGAGAGAGGACAGAAGATTAGAGATCAACAAATGGACTTCTTAATTTTTGAAAAATGGAAAACAAGTTGAGTTTGACAAAATATAGACTGATGATTTTTATAGCCACCCTAAACATAATTCTAGAATAGTAAATTGATGAAAAGGTTTGGAGGTCCTAGAGAGAGCCACAGTGTGCTTTTCCCATCTTATCTTCAGCATCTGGGGGTTGTGGTTTAGTCAATGATCAAAAGCAAAGCAATGATTCCCAGGACTCAGCTTAGTTTCACTAAGTAAAATTCCTGAGTGGTGGGTAGTTTCTTGGGGTGCCCTGAAGGACCCATAGCTTCTTAGATTTCTCATAGTTTTCATTAACCTCTTGTAGTTCTTTATACAAATACACGTAGGTGCAAACAGCTTTAGGACAAATCGTTAGCCCCCACGTGCTCCTAATTAATTGCTGTCTTAAATATAGAATTTTTGGAGCCACCACTATGTCAAACAACCTAATTTTCTCCTATATTAAATTTACTAGACCAGAGAAAGTAGACGAGGTATGTCTGGACTTGAGCAGACATTTTTCAAATGCCTTCCCTTATATCCATGTGGAAAATGCTGGTATAATTAGAAGAACCAATAACTGCTTGAATGATTCTACCCAAATGAATTGATATGAATCTAGAGTGAAATTTTTAGCTGTGTGCCTTGGGAGATGGAAGGAAGTAAGATGATCTCTTTGTTCTCAGTTTCAACCTCCAAATGGTAATAATGATTTTATTGGATATTTGTTACCTTTTATTTTGTCTGACCAAGAAAGACCTTTTTGGAAGTGAAATTCTGGGAGCAGCGTCAATCATTTCACCCAAATGCCTCTGGCCACTAGTGAGGCCTGTATTATCCGGGCCCGGTCAGTTAAGGAACCCGTCATCCCTGGAGCCAGGAATTCTTGAGAACTGTTTTTTCTAAATCTGGTCTACATTATATGCTGTCTTCATACCAATCCAGAAAGTCAGACACACTTTCACCCTGTTTTACAGAGAAAGGAACTGAGGGACAGAGAGGTCTTTACACTTCTTCAAGGTCACACATTTAAAGTATCTGAAAATGGATTAAAATCCTGTGACATTTGTTCCTTAAACTTTTCACCCAAGACCAACATATCCACTAGATTCAGAAGGTCCAGTGCCTAAGGCTCAGAACTTTTCAGGACCCAAGGAAATATTTTGATTTAAATGTCTTTTAAAACCAGAAGAAAAAAAATGAGGACAATAATAATGATGAATATATAATAAGAATTCATCCTGGATTATATTTATATTTATGATTATACCAATGCAGGTATAAAATATAATTTGAATATCATAGTTAATATGAATTCTAATATTTTGGGGGCAGATATCCATGATGGCTATAGTGCTTAGATCCCACAAAAGCTCTAATGCAGCCCAATCTCCACCATATTTCCTACTTGGCTATTTCTCTTGCACCATGCAAGAGAGAAGAGGAAACACTTTCATTGGATGGTAGGTAGGCAACTGAGGTAGATTGGAGCAGTGAGAAATGTATTGAAATGGATTCATGAAGAATAGAAAGGGTCTTGTGTCAAACAGAAGGGACTGTAGAGGCTAAATCATGGCTTTGTGCTTCAATTGCTAAAACTTGTGTTGTCTGTGTCCTGATGAATGCAACATCTTCCCCATTTCCCACATCGACACATGTGGAGTTTCCACGAATTTGTTTCAGAAATTATCAGAAATGTCTCATTTCCGTTTAGGCTTCTGGAGCCACAATAGATGAACTGTTCTCTCTTGAATACCCAGGTGGTCTGAATGTATCACCAATAGCAACGACAACTGACATTTGTATAACACTTTGTAGTTGAAAACTACAGGTTTTGGATTTCAATAACCCTTTATCCAAATCCCAGCCCCATCTTTCTGCAGCTGAATGCCAGCCTGGATTATATCTCTCTTTATTCTAGTGAAGTCTTGAGATATTATTTTCAATATTTTTATGGGGGGAAAGGACCCACAATAGCAAAAGAAGTCCTTAAACTGCTTAAGCCTCAATGCCCTCAGCTGTAAGTGAGGTATAGAGTAACCACCTCGGAGTTAGAACACCTAGCAGGTATTAAGTACATGGAAGACGCTGTCTTTGTTTATACTCCATTTTACAGATGAGAAGACAGGCTCTATCTGAGAAATAATTTGCTCAAGGTCAATTCAGAGAGAAGCGGAGCTTAAATTTGATTACAGAACCCATCTTGCTGCTTTTCTTTGTGAGCACACTTAAGTGCTCAGAGCATGCTTCATATATTTTGATGAGTTACTGAAAAGAGAGAAGCTTCTATGAAGACAAGGCTGTTAGCAGGTACATCAGAAAGTCTCAGGTCACTGCGAGGAGGCAAGGACTAATAAAGCTGGGTATAAACATTATACTACTCCCATCCCCCTCTTCATTCTCTGCTGTTATTTCTGAGCTACCAACATGTCATCTGGAGTTTTCAATGTACATTTTTTCTTTCTCTGGTAGCATCCAAGAGATTTCAGACTTGAGTTCTTATTCCATTAAGAAGTTACCAGGAAGACCAGAAGATCATGGGCATATTTTTTGTTAATACAAGCATCTTTCATTTACCATTTCTACAAAAAAAAATCCACAGTTAAATATTATAGATATGTAAGAGACTTTAGTTATAATGTAGTAATAATAACTATAATGTTAACAAAAATAACATTCAATCTTGATCCATCTATAGTGTTAGACAGTGGGCAAGATGCTTTTCAGTCTAATCTTATTCATTCTTCCCAGTAATATTGTGAAGGGTACAGTACAGGTACTATTATGCCCAGTTTATAAATGAACAAATTGAGTTCCAATAAAAAGAGCTGGTCACTTAATGCCACACACCCTGAGCTGAGTCTCATTCTCCTGGCTCCATGTTCTTGTGAAAGTTTGGCAAATTTCCAAATAATTCTCCAGATGTTCCCTCAAGTAATCCACAAGTGGAAGCCTGCATTTTTGAGATTTGGTGTCTAAGAAAACACAGGTATTTCGCTTCTAAGCTCACTGTTTAACTCAATTTAACCAATGTTAATTAGAAACTTACTCTATCCAGGACAAATTATAAAGTTCTGCTTGAAGAAATAGGGACAGTGTAAGCATGGATCTTGCCCAGGAGAACTTTACCATCTAGTTGAGGAAGTAGATATATCAAGAGCTAATCACAAGTAAAGCACCCTGAAATAAGGAATATCACAAAGGCATGTAGAAAACAGTAGGGTGAATGGAAGAAAGAGAAGTTATCTCCAGTTGGGAGATTGGTGAACTATTTATAAAAGAACATTATTGGGGCTTGAAGATAGGAAAAATATTGGTGGTAAGAGAAAGAAGGAAGAGAGCAGGATGAAGGAACCGCCATGAGCAAATTTATGCAAGTTTTTGACATGTGTCCAGGTTGTCAAATGTTATAACTCCCATTTTGAACATGTGTCAACTTAGGCACAGGTTTCCTCAGCTGCCCTATGGTTTCAGCCCTTAGAAGCACCAGAATTAACTTGAATCTCACTCTGAAGATCTTCCTACCATTTTAACCAGGTCCTGAAAGAACTGACCTCCCTTTGTTCAAGGCGCAACCACTGCATTTCCTCCTGTACTCTTTCTCAAAAGCTATGGTCAGCCCTCAGCAGGGAGACATCAGTTCACATCTCTTTGTTGACAGTTTTGAAGCCATCTGTTCACATTAGAGAGAGAAAAGACTGTACTTTACCTCTGTTTGTTCCTACTTATCCCTATTACTAAAATCCAACAGAGTAAATGGCCTTGTTATGTGGTAGTAATAGGCCATAAAAATACCTTGTGTTTGGCATTCAGAGTACTTTACAACTAACAAACTCCAAGTACTTGTTAAAATATTCATCATGTTTAATGATCACCCCTTTAAGCACTGGGTCAAGCAGGGGTAAAGAACACTGGAGGTCTGGCCATGATTGTGAAGTGTGACCTAAACCCGGCCCTCCCTCTGTAGGCATTAGATGCCCATCTGTTAAAAAAAAAAAAAAGATGGCTCCAACAGTATGTAGGCCTTGACATTCTGTGTTAATTGTCTAAAGAACTGAACTACAAGGGGATCACAATACAAAGATTTGGTAATATTTGCTACCCTTGGCAGACTCTGAATTTCTTCAAAAGATAAATACTTTTACCTTTTTATCTCCATAGACCTTCACAAAAATTGCTAAGGTTTTGAGGAGCACAGTCAATGAAAACTGTCATTAAGGCATTTTGGCATCATCAAAGCAAGTCCAAGAAGACATTTATGTATCTGATATCTATCAGAACTAGTTTCTCTCTCTCTCTTTCTCAACTTTCATCTCCTTTTCATCTTCACTCTTCACTCTTTCTCTCCTTTCTTCTTCATTCATTATGTGGCATTTGGAACCTAGTGAACGACTCTCCATGTTCAAGCCAAACAACCATAGGACTTCACTCTAGGTTCGCTATTTCCTCACCATATGGCCTTAACTAATTTTTGCAGCCTCTTCCTGAAAGCTGATTCTTATCAATTAAGTGGGAATAATAAAGTTTATAGAATTGTTGTGTGGGTTAAATAGGATGAAATCGTTGAGGATATAATATAATGCATGGCAAAAATAAAAGCAATAATAGGAAAATAGAGTTAAACATATTCTCCTTTTCTTTGGAGGCAATCAATATAATGACTAAAAGTAGTGCTAGACAGATCAGCTTTCAAATCTTGGCTTTGACATCTGCTTAACAGCTCTAAACTTGAGTTCCCTCATCTATAAAATGGAAATCATTCTCGGTTGTTGTGGGTGCAAGATGAAAGGTGAATGTGGCCATATGCATGGTAAGTCCTTGAAAATAGTAAGCATATCATTGTCATAATTTATTCATTTACTGTTTCATGTACTTCATCATTCATAGTTTTTCCCTACAAATATTTCCTGAATACCTACTAGATGCTAGGTTCTATGCTGTGTGCTAAGCACATAGTGACAAATGTTTCATTTATTTCTCTACTATGAGCTTATGGTCTAGAAGCAAAAGTAGACATATTGATATTTTCAATCTAGTACCCTATAGTGTACAGAAAATTCTGTGAAATCTTAGAGCAAAAGCTTTAAGGTGGGGGAGTGTCAGTTGGGAAGATATCCAGAGATGGTTTCGTAAAGGGGATGAGGAGTGCAGTGAGTCAGGAAGGATTATGAGTTATAAACAAGTCAAAGAAAAAGGTAAGAAAGATAAGTGTGTTTAGGAAGAGTAATTATTACAGTATAGTGAGCCTCAGGTTTTGCTGCCCCCCTTGAAACACCTTGGAGCCCTTGATGATTGAGTTCTTTATCACATCAAATAAAACAGAATCCCTGGTAGTGAACCTAGATATCTATGTTTTAAAAGTTCCCCAGGTGATTTCAATATACAGCAAGAGAAGAACCACTGCGATAAAATATGGTAGCGTAACCAGGGTGTGGCTGGAAATCTGTGTTGTTCTAGAGTAAGGAGGAGCCAGTGAAGATGGCCCTAAAAAAACAGGTCAATGAGTTCGGCTTTCACTTATGTGCAGCGATTAGTACCTGAGGAGTTTGAGAATACAGTCGTCATATTTGCATTTTAGAAGGATGTTTTCAGCTACAGTGTTGAATACCAGGGGAAGCAAAAGTGAAAAATATGTGATGCATGATCATCAGCAAGTATGTAATCTATAGATTAGTCTTGGAAGAGTGTTCTATAGATATGCATTAGTCGCATGTGGAATTTATAAATAGATTCATTTCTGTGGCCCTCCTCAGACATCCAGAATCATTTCTTGGGTTATCGGCATTTGCACTTTTATTAACTTCCCCCAAAAGGCCAGAAAACTGAATAATCATCTTTCAAATGATCTTTAATCATTAAGTTTCCAGCAAAAGTATGTTGACATTGACAAAGTTCACCATCTATTCTTTGTCTGGATCAGGCCAGATTAGGAACAGGGTAGGTTCTTGGGTAGGAGATTACTAGTTCTCCCAGCCTCCTCATTCTTGGCTCTTCTTTCCATTAGCCATCGCTTTCCTTGCCCTTCAAAGTAACAGGTCCTATAGTTCCACCTGATTTTATTTTTAACAAAATCAGCACTCAGATAAAGAATTGAAAAATGCCACCAACACTTTACTGAGACTGGAATCATTGCGTCTGAATCTGGAACGATCTCTGACAGTGGAATGGATGGGTTTATGTGCTGTGAAGAGAGTCCTGAGGCTCAACTTCCCAGGGTGTGAGGGGAAACCACCTTTTACTGCTGGTGGGGTTTAGGACATTGATGCATAAGAGCAGACCCCTATCACAGCACCATCAGGCAAAGTAAGGACATTTCATTCAGCAGTAGCTGAGGCAATTAAATCCATCCTAATATGAGCACATTTGACCTGATACTTCTCCAGGGAAAGCAGGGAGAGGGATGCTCTATCTTGACCCAAATGAAGAGACAGGACAAGAAGGGGAAAGGTAACCACCCCAAACCTCCTGCTTCCAGCCTCTTTAAGGAGCCAGACTTGTGTAAGTAAGCAGACAGTTGCATTTGTATGACTCAACAGTGACACCCAGTGACTCTCTCTGCCAATCCCAGGTGACTGTTGCAAGGAATACATTTCAGCCTCTATTACCTAGCATGGAAGCAGCAGCAGCAATCACATCAAATTCAGTCCTGAATAAGACAAACATAATAATAAATCCCAGTTTGTATTAACATATTCATCTAACTGTCGAAGCATATTCCTCTCGCCTGTTGGGCCATGTCTTATGTCAAACATAATACCACCATGTACTGATTGTATCTGCTTGAGTTTACAATAACATAGAAGTGATTCTTTCCTTCACACCCCGTCTCCAAATTCCATGGGCCACTGTTTTTGGTAATTTTAACATTTACACACACACGTGCATGCATGCACATGAACACATGTGTACAGCCACACACACATGAATGGGTTCACAGAAAATTACACATTAGTAATAGAAGTAAGACCCTAGAGACAGGGATGGAATGGGTCCACATCACTAGCCACTGGGCCAGCCAAATCGGGACATTCGTGTTTATTTCTCAGTTCCACACATGGAGAGAAAGATTTTTTAATAATTGTAGAATAATCAGAACAAAGTAAGCAGCATAGCCATTGTGTCTAAATCATGAGAATAATTATAGGAAAGAGGGACATATACCCTAGAAAATAAAACTTAATGGAGTCAGGAGATGAGTAGGGATGATTGCCTTCAAACATTCAATGGGGGACACGCATGAAAAGAGGGGATATACTAATTTGATTTGTTCCCAAAGAATAGTAATTAAACTAATGACGGGAAGCTACAGGGAAACTGCTTTCAGCTCAACCTCAGGAAACACTTTACAATAATTGGATCCTCCAGGAAATGAGAGAAACTCAGGGGGCAGAGAATTTCATGTCGCCAAAAATATAGCCCTGATATATCTGTTATGAAAATCTAGTTGAGAAAAACAAAGCCAAGGTGGCAGGAGTGGGTGGACACAGAATTACTTGAGCAATTTTGATAAGTAAAACGGTAAGTTGGGGTCAAGAGGGAAAGAATAAAATCGGGAATAGGATTTAGAGGGTGACTGAAATCTTTCTTTATCTATCATTCTTTTGTTTGTTTTTGTTGTTTATCATTCTTTTAAAATTAATCATTATTAATATTGCTTTTTTGAATAAAATTTTTATTGTGAAATATAACATATATACAAAAAAGGCAATAAATTTCAAAGTACATTGTAACAAGTAGTTTTAGAACAGATTTCAGATTTCGGAGTTTGGTATGGGTTGCAATTCCACAATTTCACCTTTTTCCTTCTAGCTGCTCCAAGACACTGGAGATTGAAAGAATATCAACATAATGATTTAGCAGTCATACTCATTTGTTAAATTTTTTGTTCTCTGCTTTAACTCCTCTTTCTCCTTTGATCCTTCTCCCAGTCTTTAGGGGTTACTTGTGTTATGCCCATTCTAACTTTTTCATGTTGGAAAGGGCTGGTGATAATATGGGATAGGGGGATGGAAAGTAGTTGACGTTCTGGAGAGGCTGGCCCCTCTGGGCTTCAAGTCTCATCTAGCCTAGAAACCCATCTGGAGGTTGTAGTTCTCTTGGAAAGTAATCATAGACATGAAACTTTTTGTAGAATCTCAGATAGAGCCTTGGTGTTCTTTAGGGTTGACAGTACTGGTTTTGGTTGGGGTTTGGCAAACCATAGTAAATAACAATATCTAGCTGAAGCTTGCATAAGAGTTGCCTCCAGAATAACCTCTCAACTCTATTTGAACTCTCTCAGCCACTGATACCTTATTTTGTTACAATCCTTTTCCCCATTTGGACAGGATGGCCTTATTGAGCACACAGTGTAAAGGTCAGGCTCATCCCTAGGAGTTGTATACCTTGTTGCCAAGGAAACTTTCACCCTGGAATGTCATGTCCCACATAGGGGAGAGATTTTACTTGGAGTGTTGGGCTTAGAGAGAGAGAGCGGCCACATTTGAGAAACAAAAGAGGTTCTCTGGAAGTAACTCTTAGGCATAGCAATAGGTAGACTTAGCATTTCTATTACATAAATAAGCTTCACAAGAGCGAGCCTCAAGTTCAAGGGTTTGGTCTATTGACTTTGGACTCTCTAATGCTTGAGACAGTATCAGCTGTTTTCTCAGTGGTAAACTCTAATTATTCCATACTTTTTCTCTTGTCCTTCAAAGGACTTTGCCAATATTTTAAAATTATCTACTCCATATACTCTGGAATATATCTGCACATTACATTAAGCTATACAGAATTATAAGCCTTCATTCCCATTCTGGGTTCCATGTGTTTGGGTTGTTTAAAGGATCTATATAGATGTGTTGACTTAGATTATGTGCTACAGAAAATTTAGATTTTGGGACTTTGGTCTCATTGAGTAGGTGAAGCTCTAAAATATTGACAATGTCCTCCTTAATGCTGTATTCTGATTTACCTTTGTCCTGATCTAATTGGCCTCATTCTTCTCTTTAATTGAAGCCTGATCTCTTTTTCAGTTTCTTTAACAGTGGTTATTTGTGGCAATGCTGATTTTCAGAGCTGCAGAACTCCTACTCTGAGTCTTAGGTGTCACAGAGGTACCCAAAGTTCCAAGGAAATAAATACGAGGTTACACAGATATAGCATAGCCTATAAAAATCTAGAAATAACAATTACAGGTCTGGACTAAATGTGACTGCTACAAAAGTGTACAATCTAGGCCCAATTTTCTTATAATAATTTTCTAAAAGAAACCGTACAATATTTGCTTTTTTGTTTCTGGCTAATTTTGCATCACATGGTGTTCCTCAGGCTCATTCACATCATTGCATACCTCATGACTTCATTCCTTTCTTTAGCAGCACAATGTTTGATCATATGTATATACCACAGTTCCCCATTCTACTTCTTAGTCAGTGCATCCTTCGGCCACCTCCATCCATTGGGCATCATGCATAATGTCCAAAGTCAACAATTTAAGTCTCATATTCTCTTCACTTAGTTGTGTAATCATCAACACTCTCAATTTTAGACAATTTTCATTGCTCCCAAGAGAAAAATAACCAATAAACTCACCCTCACCAAATAGAAAATCTAGACCTCCCCTTAACACTTGTCCTCCCCGCCCCCAATTATTTACGCCAGAAATGCTGTGGTACTATTGATGTCTTTCTGTTAAACATAGACTATAGTAGTTTTTCCCCAATACCCAATATTATTTACTTTTTGTATAAGATTAATACTTTTGAAGTAGTTCATATTGAACTTATTAATAAGTTGCAAAAGGGTCAGAATTCAACTAGAGATATGAATGAAGTGGATTTGGCTAGGATACAGGGTAAAGGATGAAATGACCCATATTTTATTTTATTTTTTTTGTTTTTTTTGTTTTTAACATGGGCAGGCACCAGGAATCAAACCTGGGTCCTCTGGCATGGCAGGCAAGCGTTCTTGCCGCTGAGCCACCGTGGCCCGCCCTGACCCATATTTTAAAACTTCAACTTCTATGTGAGACCAAAGGAGTGGATGTTTATTTGGTGCAAAATTTATATTTTGGGTGGTGCATTATCTAATTTAACTTGTATGATCAGATTATTTGAACACCATAATTTCATGGAATCCTGAATAGGGTATGAGATCCTGTTGGTTTGTACAGGTTAGTATAATGGCGCAATATATCCTAGAATAATTTGGGCAGAGAGTAAAAAAGTATTTGCAAAGTCCCCTTGGGGGACTGGGGAGATAGGAGGAAATATTCAACATCCCCATCTGGGGAATTTCTGATATTCTCACAAGCAGTGGGGTTAAACAATGCAATAGGCTGAGCCCTCAATCTTGGAGTTTGCCCTTATGAAGCTTATTCCTACAAAGGATGAGCTGAGCCTACTTAAAATTATGCCTGAGTCACTCTAAAACCTCTTTTGTTGCTTAGATGTGGCCTCTCTAAGCCAACTCAGCAGATGAACTTACTCACTGTCATCCCCGCTCTGTGGGACATGAGTTCCAGGGTGTAAATCTCCCTGGCAATGTGGGACAAGACTCCCAGGATGAGCCAAGATTGGGCATCATGGGATTGAGAAAGCCTTCTTAACTAAAAGGGAAAGAGAAATGAAGCAAAATAAAATTTCAGTGGCTGAGAGATTTCAAATAAAGTCAAAAGGTTATTCTGAAGGTTATTCGGAGATATTATATAGATATCCTTTTTTAGTTTATGGTGCATTGGAGTGGCTGGAGGGAAATACCTGAAACTGTTGTGCTTTGTTCCAGTAGCCTTTATTCTTGAAAATAATTGTATAAGTATATAGCTTTTACAATGTGACTGTGTGTATTAGTTAGGGTTCTCCAGAGAAACAGAATCAACAGGGAACACTTGCAAATATAAAATTTATTAAAGTGTCTCATGTGACTGCAGGAACACAGAGTCCAAAATCTGCAAGGCAGGCTGTGAAGATGATGATTCCAATGGAGGGTCTGTAAGAACTCCACAGGAGAGGCTCATCAACCGAAGCAAGAAGAGAGCCTGTCTCTTTTGAAACCTCTTTAAAAGGCTTTCAGTGATTAAATTAAGCATCACTCATTGCAGAAGACACTCCTCTTTGGCTGATTACAAATGGAATCAGCTGTGGATGCATCTGACATGATCATGATTTAATTTTATGAAATGTCCTCATCGCAACAGACAAGCCAGCACTTGCCCAACCAAAGAGGTACCACCACTTGGCCAAGTTGACACATGATCCTGACCATGACACTGTGTGGTTGTGAAAACTTTGTGTGTGATGCTCTTTTTACCCAGGGTGGACAGATGAATAAAAAACTAAGGATAATAAATAAATAAATGACAGGGGGCATAAAGGTTAAAAAATGCAGTAGATTGAAATACTAGTGGTCAATGAGAGGGAGGGATAAGGAGTATGGGATGTATGAATGTTTTCTTTTTTCTTTTTCTGGAATGTTACAAATGTTCTAAAAAAAGATCATTGTAGGGCGGCTGCCGTGGCTCAGCAGGCAGAGCTCTGACCTGCCGTGCTGGATGTCTGGAGTTCAATCCCTGGTGCCTCCTGCCCATATGCAAATTAAAAAAAAAAAAGGTCATTGTAATAATATTCAACTATGTGATGATATTTTAAGCCATTGATTGGATACTGTGGACTGTATGTGCATGCAGATTTCTCAATAAAAAAATTAAGAAAAAGAACTTACTTATATTTTTAGTGTTCATAGATGGGATACATGTATCTATACAATCCCGTTCAACCATACTTACCTTCAATATGGCAGTATTACTTACAGAACCACTAATGAACTGCCTTCATGTCTGTCCACACCCTTACATTTAAGTTCAACTCATTAGCTGACCACTAACCAAGGTCTAGTTTCCATTTATCTCTAGGTCCTCTATATTCCATATTACAAGCCTCTGAGTTTACAATTACCAAAGTTATAATAGCAAAATCCTTTTATTTCACTCAACATTATGTTCTCAAAGTCCATTCATGTTGTCATATGCTCCAGGACCTCATTTTATCTTACTACTGCATAATATTCCATCACAGTTATACCCCATTTTGTTTATCCACTCATTTGTACATGGACACTTGGATTGTGCCCAAGCGTCTTTTGCATCTTTTGCAATTGCGAATAATGCTGCTATTAACATTGTTTTGCAAATGCCTGTCTGTGTCACTGCTTTCAGATCTTCTGAGTATATAGTAGTAGTGGTATTGTGGGGTCATAGGGCAACTTTATGTTTAGTTTTCTAAGGAACCACTAAACTATCTCCTGTAGTAGCTGTATCATTATATATTCCCACCAGTAATGCATAAATGTTCCAGTTTCTCCACATTCTCTCCAACATTTGTAGTTTCCTGTTTGTTTGATAGCAGCCATTTTTATAGGAGTTAGGTGAATTCCTATTGTGGGCTTGATCTGCATTTCCCTTATAGCTAATGAAAATGAGCATCTCTGCATGCGCTTTTTAACCATCTGTATTTGCTCTTCAGAAAAATGTGTATTCATATCTTTAGCCCATTATATAATTAGATTGTTTGTTCTTTTGTTGTTGAGTGTATGATTTATTTATTTATATAGGTTATTAAACCTTTTCTTATGTGATATTTCCAAATATTTTCTCCCATTGAGTTGTCTGCCTCTTCACCTTTTGGACAAAGTCTTTTGAGGCACAGAAGCATTTGATTTTGAGGAGTTCCCATTTATCTTTTTTTCTCTCATTGCGTGTGCTTTGGGTGTAAAGTTTAGGAAACTACCTCCAGTTATTAAGTCTTGAAGATGTTTCCCTACATTTTCCTTTAGGAGTTTTATGGTACTGGCTCTTACATTTAGATCTTTGATCCACTTTGAGTTAATTTTTTATGGGGTATAAGGTAAGGGTACTCCTTCATTCTTTTGGCTATTGCTATTCAGTCCTCCTATGCCCATTTATTAAAAAAGGCTGTTTTGTCCCAGTTCAGTGGATTTGGGGTCCTTGTTGAAGAGCTGACCATCAATTTGGTGTCCACACTCTTGATTCCATTCCACTGGTCAATCCTTCTATCTTTGTGCTAATGCCATGCTGCTTTGACCATTGTGGCTTTATAATAAGTTTTAAAGTCAGGAACTGTTGATCTTCCCATTTTGTTCTTTTTTAGGATATCTTTACCTATTTGAGGTCTCTTTCCCTTTCAAATGAACTGTGATATACACCTGATCCTAAGCCTGAGTACCCACTAAGATAGTTTCAACTACTGGAATAAACCTGTGCTCTAGAGATATGCCTGGATTTGAATTCCAGTTTCATCTCTTATCATTTAGGTAAACTAAGGCAAGTCACTTCTCTTTTCTGAAACTTAGTTTCCTCATTTGTAAAATTGGGTTATCAATACTAACCTGATATCAGATTGATCTGAGGATGAGAGGTGTTATTGTATGTAAAGTGGGTATAGGTGTTCATTAATAATTAATGATAATTAGTAGTAACTGTCAATGTTATGAAGAACCTAGGTGGGTATTGGGAGGGAGGTGTGCAACAGAGCATTTTGGACATACAGATGCCCAACTCTAACAAAAATTCTGTGCCTTTGTGGAAATGCTGTATATTAAAATTTTTAGGCTGTTCCAATATATTCATTCTCCTGATTAAGCTGATTTGACAAATTGAAAGTTGTTGGTATCAGCACTTGAACAACATGCAGGAAGGCAATGGTTTGTAGGCCAGGGTTCTCTGTATTTTGTTTTATTTTCCCCTTTCAAAGTCTCTCATTCTACTATTTTTTTTCTGTTCCTTGCTACAGCAACCAGCTGTAATCAGGTGCAGACTAACAGCACCTGGTCTCAGGGGCACTGTGTATCTCTTACTTTTTTCCCAAGCTTATCTCCCCCAGTCATGTGGATCCCCTGCAGAAGCCTGATCAGTCCTTCTGGTGGCTGAAAAACACTAGAAAATGTGAGGGGTGGACACATCCCAGGGCGATCTTTGACCAATGAGATAGGGCTGGTGAGTAAATATTTCCTTTGTCCACACCTCAGAGACATATTCGAGATGCATTCCATACAGTTTCTCAGAGCCTCCAGAAAAGATTGAGTTTCAGAAGCCCATGGTGGTAACCTGTTCAATACTCACCTTGAAATTGGCTACTTTCTCTCTATTCCCATTTCACAGCTCCCCAGTCCTGCAATCCTGTGGCTTTCCCTCCTTTCTGCTTTCACTTTCCTAGACCTTCCACCTTTGTACTCAGGATTGTGGAGTGATCCAAAATAAACTACTTGGATATAAGCCTTGTTTCAGACCCTGCTTTTTAGGAGGATTGGGTGGGGTAGGAGCACAGAATGCAAACTATGTCAGGCTGAGAGCAGTAATACAAATTACATAACGTTAGCACAAAAGAGCTGGGGTAAAATTCAGGAGTAATCTTGTCAATTGCAACAAGCAAGTAACTTTTCCACAAAGTCACACAGCCAGGTGGCTATTGCAGAGGAGAGTTCAAAATGTAGAAGGAGAATTACTGGGGGATGGAAGAAAGGGACAGAAATGGAAAGAAAGGCAACATCACCTGGGTGATGGGATTGAAGAAAGAGCAAGCCATTAAAACATCTTAGCACAGTGGGGATGACATGTATTGAATCTACCCTGTCAGCCGAGCAGAGCTCAGTACCTACCCTGATAAATGCCAGGTTCCCTTGCTGACACTTAATAACAGTTTTATCTAGCAATAGAGCAGAATCCAAGAATGGGCTGAAGAGGATGCTTGCAATTTTAGCACCCCCTGTTCTCTAGTACATGACACACATAGGTACTAAATGAATGCTTGTGGAATAATCGACAAATTAATGAGGTAACACTCCATAAGTATTTCCATTATGAAGGTATATATAACTAGCATTGCTGTGTGCATTTGCTATCTAACTATATGTGAGTGCATATCAATTTTCTTCTTTTTTTTTGCCCTTTAAAAAATGTGTCTGTATATTAAAGGAATAGTGTTTGAGGTTATGTCACAGTGAGTATAATCACCTTTGAGTTTTGTTTTTCTAAAAATAAAGTATATAACCCATATTTCTGATTACCAAAATCATTCCCAATATTACCACATGCTCATGTATTACTATTTCCTTACCTTTCATGTATGAAGATTTGGGGCTGTTGTTTTACACTGTATCTTTGCCTCCCTTTCTTAGTCTCACATAAATTTTCATCACCTCATTGTTAGTTTTTCACAAATGACAAATTCTCAAAATAATTTCTTTTGTTCATTAAAAAAACAGAAGCAAACCAACAGAAACAACCTTCTATGTACCATGTCCCAGGGACATTGCTGTTTCTTAGAAGTAAATGGATGAAGAAAATGTCTGGGTTTGGGGGTGGATTCAAGATTAATATTAAAGAAATCTCTCTTCAGAACCTCATCTCTAGGGAGTGAACGTTTTAACAAAGTAGGAATTAACTTGAATGGATTTTCATCCAAATACTTCCAGGAATAGTGTTAAAGTTTTCCTTAGTGACACAGTGCTATGCTTTGCCCAGTGAAGACAAAAGTTTTCTTGTATTGAACTTAATATTCTTATGGTTAAAATTATATATATCTTCCTATTGTCGTCTATATTAAATGTAATCTAGTGCCTGACGCAGAGCATCTGTGATCTCTTTTGCAGCTTCTATCTAATTTAAATTATTTGACCAATGTTTTATCTTGACTTCAAGTTACAGGTATATGAGAGCTGTATCTCTTTCTTTCACAACTAGATCCTTACCACCTGGTATAGGACATTCTGTTAATTTCCTGATCAAAAGAATGATTACATTACATATTGAGACTGTATTTCTCACTGTATTATAGATATATATTTGTATGTGTGTGTGTGTGTGTGTGTATTGCTTGTCATAAGTAGTGAAGGATGGCTATAACATATTGACCAGTTCTTTTCTAATTGTAGGTCTGTAAATATGCCTTTGAGGCTGTAATAATATGTAAGAGCTAGGTAGGAGACTTTATCTTCTTGAACTTTCCAGTTCCATTTTTCTTTATTGATAAATTAAAATCCAGATAATACTGTATTGGAAAAATAAAGGTGAAAGGTTATGGAGAAATACTGGAAAAAAACCCAAAAGAAGCCTACCATTTCATTACATATGGAAAAATGAGGCTGGCTGAGCTACAGTGACTTGCCCAAGAGCTTACTGCTCATGGTGGAAATTTAAGTATCAAACAAGACCCCTTGAACTTTGGAAAATAGCCTGCTATTTCCTTCTAGTCAGTGCCTAGATTTCTCAGCCACTGAATACCAGTGCAAAACCTTGATAAAGTTGTTGTAGGATTTTTGTTATAGTCATGTACTTTTCTTTCTTTCGACTCATTTTTCATATTTCTGTTTTAATAGATTTATTCCACATGAATCTTTTTATTGTAAGCAATGTTAAACCCTTTCAGAATGTAGTCTGAGACACGATATAATGTAGTAACTTTTACTTAGTTAGCCTTTCCATATATAAAGGTCCCTTATGTACACACATTTAAAAGTTATCTATTGTTTTGTTATCTTTCAGCCTTTATCTATTGACAACTATTAAGAATCTCAAAGTAGTTACTATTGTCAAGTGTCTTTCTAAGGACTAAAAATAAAATTTACTTAAGATAAAAGTGAACTGAGCAGAAACCAACAATGGGTCCACAGCATTTCCCAAGTCTCCTGGAAGAACTGGCAAAGTCACTGGGAAGGTGTGGCCAAGCTAAAGTCTGTGGAATGATTTTGAAGTCAAAGTGATAATTGACACAAAACAAAAGTAAATATTTATTGAGTTTTACAATGTAGCAGGCACTAAGAAGGACTCTGTACAGCACATCTCATTGATTCTTTACAACAATCATTTGAAGCAGATACTATTATGACTCTCTTTTTAGAGGTGAGGAAATGAGGTTCAGAGATATCACATAGTTAGTGAGTGGCAGGGCTGGGATTGAAATCTAGTGCATTAAAACACTGCACATAAAGCCCCATGACAGTTTAAAGACTCAAAGAGCGCCTCCAAACAAAAAATATGAGTTTGGGGAAGAACTTGAGATGAGAAGTTCTATTCATGTGCTTGTGCTGATAGAAATCTGGATTTTGTCTTAAGGAAATGGACTCACCTGCAAGTGTGCTCAGTTGATAGATATATTTTCTCCCCCTAAAATTATACCATTGCATTTGGAGTTCGGATGTCCTTCTTGTTTCTTGTTGGCTCCTCCTGACCACACCCCTTTCTTAAACTGACACAAGCCAGATTTGCATCTCCTTTTAACTCTATACCTGAATTAATTGTGACTGATTTGAATACCTATTAGATGATCCTTCCAGCACCTCGACATGTCGTTTCCTGGACTCCTTTTCTCTGATCTTGACCACATTCTGGATTATGTCAACTCCATAACTATAAACCTTTAATAATTTCAACTTCACCCCATTTTATGGCAACCAGGTGCTAATTTACAGTTTACTTTCTAGTACACAAACTCCATCAATTCTTCAACCCCACCGCAACCTAAAATTTGATGATCCTATAATCCAGCTACATTTTCACTCCCTACTACATACATAATTGTTTCTTGAGCAACTTAAATTTTGTGGCTCACCTTTATATCCACTTTCTTGCTCCTTTATATCGTCATTGTATTCATATTGCAAAATATAAAACTTTTTAAAACTATAATTGCCTGCCTACTTCTTTCCTACACATAAACAGTTAAACATGGCTAGAACAAAACATTCATGCTGAAATGCTACATTTAAAATCCATGATAATATATCACAAATATGTTCTTAATGATGTCCTATAATCCTCTTATATTTTCCTATCCCGTGCCCTCATATACATACTTTGATACCTAATTAGATGATTTTTACTCTCTCTTCAAAGTTCCAGCATCACTTTCTCCATCCCTACACTTGGCTATGGACATCGTAGTCAGCATTCTGGGAAAAATATAAGAAATTAGATAAGAACTCCCACAAGCTGCACATCTACCTACCTACTTGTTTCTATCCCATAGTCTCTGAATGCATGGCTGTTATTACAAATGAATAATTAGCATTTTTATGTACAAAAATATATAAGCATGTGCTTAGTAAACATCATTGCTTCTTATCTATTCAAGGTAATTGATGCAGATACACCTTGCACCCCCTCACTTTTTCTTCCTCATCATTAATCCTTCCCTCATTGCTGGATTACTTCTTTTAGCTTAAAGACACACTGATGTTTTCTTCTATTTGTTTATGTGCATGTGTGTCTGTGTGTGCATGTGCCAGCGTATACATACATAGAAATAGATAGATAATGACATAATAACATAGTAACATTTTCCCTTAAATTATTACATCATTAATCTTTTCATCATTAGAGAAAATTCCTTTAAAGAGCTACCTGTAACTATCGCTAGTTCTCCTCTTCCAATTTTCTCTTGAACATACCCCATTAATATTTTTCCTCATCATTTCGATAGACTGGCTCTTGTCAAGGTCCATAATGAGCACTATGTTACTAAATCTGTGATCAATATTCAATTTTCAACTTTCTTGAACTATAAGCAGTGTTTGATGCAGTGTACTATTTCATTTTCCTTTCCACACTTGACTTCTAGGAAACCATACTCTGTGGTTTTGCTTTTCATCTTGCTTCATTGTCCACCTTTCATTCTTCTTAGCCTCTTGAGATACCCCATCAGTGCTTCAACTTATGGTCTCTGGTTAGCTTATTCAATTTGAAAATTTCATACCCCATCTTTATACTGATAGTTACCACATTAATATCTTAAGCAAAACTCTGTCCTGAATGCCACATATGCTTATCCAACTGCCTATCTACCTCTATTTAGATGTCTAGTAGACATTTCAATTATAACATGAAGGATGTCAGTCATATTGGATTAACCCCACCTTCATTAAGTTTGGGCACATCTTATCTAATAATACCTTCAAAGGTTCTATTTAGAAATGGGTTCACACTCATAGTACCAAGGGATGGGAACTGAACCTGCCTTATGTAGGGTAATGATTCAGTTTCCAACAAAGGTATATTAAATAGCCCATACTCAATCCATATAAGAAAATAAAGAAGTGGATAAAAGATAACAAAGAATGAGGGAAGCGTGGTACAAAGAGAAAGTGCAAGGTGAATGAAAAACAAAGACAGTATTATGGACAATTATCATAATTATCATTAATTATCAATAATTACATTTAGTCCAAATGGACTGTATTGACAACAGACAAACTTCAAGACAAAAAGCAGTATCAAAAATAAAGAAGATCGGGCCACGGTGGCTCAGCAGGTAAGAACGCTTGCTTGCTGTGCCCGAGGACCCAGGTTCGATTCCTGGTGCCTGCCCATGTAAAAAAAAATAATAATAAAAATAAAAATAAAAAAATAAAAATAAAGAAGATCATTTCATAATGATGAAAGGGTCAACTAATTAAGAAGACATAACAATCCTGAATTCAAAGGCACTTAAAAATAGAAGTTTAATATACATGAATAAAATATTTATAATATTAAATCTTCATCTTAGTTTTATATTTTAACACTCCTTTATCATTAATTAAAAGGAAAAAAATACTCAGAAATCTAGTAAGGATATAGTAGATATGAACAACATCATGATTCAACCTCAACTAATAGTTATTTCTAGAACATTAATTCAATATCTACAGAATACACATTATTTTCCTGTGCATGTTAAAAATTCCCTAAGATAGAATACATGCAAGGCCATTAAAAAAAGTGTCAGTATGTTCAAATGATTGACTCTGTAACAGGCTATTACTTGACAAAAAGGAATTAAATTAGAATCAGTATTTCAAAAATCCAAAATATTTGAAGATCATGAAAAATGCATCTAAATGACATGAGTCAAAGAACAAGTCATAATGGGAATTAGAAAATATTTGAAACAATATGATACTGAAAGACAATATATTTGAATTTTTGGGTTACAGCTAAAGCAGGTCTTAATGGGAAATTTACAGCTTTAATTGTTCATACTAGAAAAAAGGAAAAACCTAATAATGATTATACATGGTTCCAAATCAAGTAGATTGAAAAAGGAAAGTAAATTTATGTGAAATAAATAGAAAACGGAAATAATTTTTTAAAGCTGAACTCAATTAATAGAACACAAATTATTGGTAAAGAACTATCAACAATGCCAAAATTGGCTCTGAAAAGCTTATAAAAATTTTAAATTCCTAGCTAGACTAGACTTATCAAGAAAACAAAGAGAAAGAAGATACAAATTATTAACAACCAATTTTAGGAATGAAAGGGGAATAACTAAAGATTCTTCGTATAATAAAAGGATAATAAGTAAACACTATGAACAACTTCATGCCAATGCATTTGATGATATAAAAAGATAAAAATGCTTAAAAAACAAATTTCTAAAAACTGAATAAACAATAGATCAAAAAATAAAAGCTGAATGAAAACTTCTCTTCCCAGAAAACTTCAGATTGTGATTAGATTTCTTCACTGATAAATTCAATCAAACACTTAGATAAAAAAATAATATCAATGTTAGGCAGACTGTTTAAGAAAATAAAGCAAGAAAGGACTCTTTTTAAACTTGTAGTATGAGACCAGCCTAATCCTGTTATTAAAACCTGGCAAGGATATTGAATATATATATATATATTATATTCCTCTATTTCTCATAGAATTGCAAACATCCTCAACAACATATTAGCAGATAGAATCCAGCAGTATCCATATAACCAAATGTGTTTTATCCTAAGATTATAAAGTTGGATAAGGTTCAAAATTCAGCAATGTATTTTACCATATTAATAGAATGAAAGAGAAAAACCACATGGTCATTTCACTAGAGGCAATAAAATCATTTGAAAAATTCAACACCCATTCCTCATTAAAAGTATAAGGAAACCTGAATAAAAGGGATTTTCCTGTAAATGATAAAGAGCATACACTAAAATCTCAAATTCCTGTCATTATTAATCATAATATATTGAACGCTTTCCCCCTAAGATTAAAGAAAAAGCAAGGATTTCTGCCTTTGTCACTTATCTTGAATCTTGTCCTGCAGGTATAATAGGCAAGAAAAAAAATAAAAAATCATTTAGAAAAAAATGGAAAGAATGAAGCAAAACGAAATGTATTCACAGCCAACAATTAATTACAAAGAAAACCATAAGGAATGTACAAAACACACAGATACATAAGCATGAGTAAGTAAATTTAGCAAGCTCAAATAATACAAGACCAATGTACAACTATCAACTGCATAGATACATATTTGCAAGAAACAAGTAGAAAATGAAATTAACACAAAAGAATTTCATTTAAAATAACCTAAAAATCATAATAATAGGTAAAATATTAAGCAAAAAATGGTTCTACATTGAATACTACAAAACATTTCACAGAGAAATTAAGGAGGACCTAAACAAATGAGAGATTCATTTATTGTTACGCTCAATAGTTATTCAATGCAATCTCAATGAAAATCAAGCAGAATTTATAAACAAATTAACAAGGAGATTCTAAGATTTATAAGAAAATGCAAAGGACTTAGAATAACCAAACAATTTTGAAAAAGAACAAAGTGGGAGATTCATAATTTTACTGTAAAGACAATATAATAACTACAGTAACCAAGACAATGTTATACTGGTGTAAGTATAGGAAAATATGTTAGTGCACTAGAATAGATTACAAGAGAAACACTCTCTCTCTCTCTCTCTCTCTCTCTCTCTCTCTCTCTCTATATATATATATATATATATATATATATATATATAATGAACCAATTTTCAATAAGAGCTAATAAGGTAATTCAATGCAGATAGCATAAATTTTTTCAACAAATATTATTAGAACAACTGGATATCTAATTTACACATGAACACATGTACCTTTGGCTTGAACTCACACGGTACACAAAAATTAATTTGAAATTTATTGTAGAATTACATGTTTAGAAAAAAACAGCTAAAACTGCAAATATTTAGAAATAAACATAGGAAATTATTTTCACCATTTATGGTAAGCAAATACTTTTTGAGAGGCTCCAAGGAGCACTCGCCAAAAAAGAAAAGAAAACAAACAAACAAAAACCAACAGTAGATTGGACTTCAACAAAAAGAAATACTTCTGTTCTTCAAAAGATATCTTTCAGAAAGTAAAAAGCAAGCCAAAGACTTGAAGAAAATATATGTAATACATAATACATATATCTGACAAATAATCCTAGTTAGAATATATAATTATCACCCATAACTTAATCATAAAAATTTAATAAATTATAAATGTAAAAATTACATGATGAAAGATTCAACAGAAGAAGATATATGTATAGTCAATATTTATAGTCAAAGTTCTTCCATTATCATGGGGAAATACAAACTAAATCCACAAGTATATGTCTCTTTATTCCCACTAGAACGGCTAAAATTAAAAAGACTCATAATTTCCAGCGTTGATGAGGATATGGAACAACTGGAATGCTCACACATTGCTTATAGGAATGCAAAATTGTACATCCATTTTTGAAGCAGTTTAGGAATTTCTTACAAAGTTAAATATGTACCTACCATATACCCTAGCAATTCTATTCCAAGATAATAAAACACAAATTTATATTTACAAAAAACTTTTTTATAAGAATGCCTATAGAAGCATTATTTATAATAATGGGAAATGGAAACAGTCCAACTTCCATCAACAGGTATTTTTGAAAGACTCGTAATATGGAATGTTATTCAAAAACAGAAATGAGCTTTGATATGCAATAATATGAGTGGTTTTTTTAAAAGATTATGTTGAGTAAAAGAAGACAGACACAAAAGAATATATAGTGTATGGTTCTATGCAAATGAATCTGTAGAACTGGCAAACCTAGTTTCTGTTAAAAGAAATCAGACAAGTGGTTTCTTGAGTGTTGGAGTGCATAAACCCCAAGAGGAAATTTTCCAAGGATACAGAAATATTCAATATTTTTATTGGAATGATGGTTACACAAGGAAATACATTCTTAAAAATCAAACTGTACACTGGAAATATATGCATTTTAATTAATTTTACCTTCAATAAACAATAAAATAATCTGGAGTCGCTAACATTTGTTTCTTGAGTGCTTTCAATTTGCCAGGCCTTATTCTTAGCACTTACATGAAGCGTGGCATTTATTTCTCACAGCCATCTCATAAGGGTGGGATGCTTTTCCTGATTTTACAGAAGGGAGGTAGAGGCACTGGAAAACTAGTCAAGGCCAGATTGCTAAAATGTTGCGGAGCTGAGAGTCGGTTCCAGGCAATCTTAAACTGAAGCAGGGACTCTCACCATCTATTCTGTACTCAAGCCCTCTTCAACATATACAACCTTAAGTACTGTCACTCACCTCAGAAAAATCCAAAGTCACAATCTATGCCTGTCATTTCTGAAAAGTTACCATCATTTAAATGTTGCTTACAATGGTAACGAACACTAAAAGACGCCAGCAATAAGTGGTGGGGAAAGATGTTAAAATTCAAATGGCAACTAGAGGCTCCAGACAGCATACTTGAGCTGCAAGCAGGGAGGCAGGCTGTCAGGAACCGTCAAGGGGAAAAAGCTTCTCAGTGTGAGGTTGATCAGGCAGCACCTAGAATACTGTAAACAGTTCTGGGCATCTCAACACAAGAGAGCTGTCAAGAAATTGCAAGAGATTCAAAGAGCATCAGGGAGCATGACTAAATGACTGGGGGAATTGACTTATGAGAAAAGATTAAAAGAACTAAGTACTGTCTGCATAGTGGAGCATAACTAAGGAGGGACATACTAACAACATAAATATTTGAAGGGTATGCACACAGAAGAAGGAGAGAGAGATTGTTAATGCTGCCCCATGGAAGTATAAACCCAAATTAGAGGATGGAAGGCAGAAATGAAAATGTTGTGCAAAGATCAAGAAACATGTCCTAACAAGGAGGTCAATTAGTCTTTGAAGGAGCTTCCCAGAGGACACGTAGAATTCCAGTCATCCAAGCCATTGACAATCAGTCCTGACACAAAATAACAATATTCTCACACTCTTGGGTCTAGAAGCAGAAAAATGTGCTTCTGTGGAGGAAGTCTCCCTACTACTTGAAATATATTAAGGATAATAATGTTAATGATATTTACAGTGCTTCAAATATTTTCATATTTAATCCTTATAGCAATTCTTTGTGGGAAGTATTCCACTTGCTTTCCAAATTGGGATGCTAAGTTTCAGAAAAGTTATATAGATCTTGCAGCTGCTAAGGTATAAGGCAAGGAATCCATTCCTGTTTTAAAATTTTCGAAGTTTTTATCTATTCCACGAATGTCTAGATAGGAGCAGGTTCCGTGTTGGCCGTTCTGAACATAAGATCAACATTTTTCTGTCAGAGAAGAGCCATGACAGGTTAGTGTCTGATGCAGTACAATCTTGGCTGGATTTCAGGACAGCAAATATCTTTTCAAATGAATTACGAGGCTTCAAAAACTTTATTCTGGGGAATGTGTGTCGCCTCATGCAGTTTTACACTGGTGGCACTGAAAGCCACATAAAAATTTTCGTATATTTTGATTCCTTAATTTGTTTATTTATAATTTATTGATTATTCATTAACTAATAGATATATATAGTGTAATATATATGCACTGGACATTACTCTGATAATATAGCTATATAGCTATGAAAAAGTTGAAGTCCTTGCCCTCAAGGAGCTTATATTCTACTTGGGGAGAAAGATATTGAAGAAATTTGTATTTAAGGGAATGGCAGGTGCAGTTAAGAAAGATAAAACAAACTGAGGTTATAGATCAGGATGGGGGTTCTTATTAGTAAGATCAGATCTAGTGTTTGGTGAAGGTCATGCTAGAAAAGTAACATCTGAGCAGGAAACTCGATTGAAGTTAGGGAGTAAGCTACATGAAAATCTGGGAAAGACCATATCGGGCAGAGGGAAGAGCATGTGCAAAACTCTGGGGTGGGCTGAGGTGGGTTGTCACAGGAATTCATTGTGACTGAGTGGAGCAAGGGAGTGGTAAGGGATGACAAAGAGATGTAGGCATGGGTCAGATTCTAAAGCATGATATTGTGATTTTAAGTTCTCTGTCCTCTGAAAATGAGGAAGCCATTGGAGGATTTTTAGTGGGCAAGTAATTTGAGCTCTCATATGTTTTAAAATAATCATTTTGGGTGCTGTGCTGAACACAACATAAGTAGAAGGACCGGTTAAGGGTGTTCTGCAGTAAGTCAAGTGAGAGACGTTGGTAGCTTGGAAAACTGGGGTGGCAGTAGGGGAGATAGGGAGAAATGATCAAATTTTGAGGGTATAACCAATAGGATTGGTCAATGAGTTGGGTATGGCGTAACGAAATGGATCATTATGTTAGAGATCATAATCCATTTGCATTTATTTCTCTTATTGTCAGTCCCTTAAAAATAAATATTAATCACTATATTTATAGCACCAAGAAATGTTTGGCACATATTAACCAGCTAATAAATGTGAATTTATTCAATGAAATGCTAATCTTCTATTTCTGTGTAGCATAAAGAACAGCCAACTGAGAGATCTGCTTATGTCACTTCACACGTCTCAGTCTCTCCATTTATATTTTGAAGATGTTGGGTTAAATCATTGGCATTGCCAACTATTTTCAATCCAAGGCTGTAAACCTTTGAGAAGGGGCAATTGCAGCATAACCAGTAAGGGTTCTGTTCAGGATAAGGTTTGCCTGCAATCAAATCTGAGCTCTGAAATTTATTTGCTCTCTGAACTTGACTGATTCACTTGTACCTTTACTTCCTCATCTTCAAAATGAGGGTTTCCCTAGAAGCTCCACACAGATTTTACAAGTGGTTTTGCAAATGGACATAAACAAGATTCTTGGCTTGGATCCACTCCAGTTTCATCAAGAAGAGTTCTACTTTTATCAGTGTCCATATTGATTCTCTATGAATGGGAAAACATTTGTCAAATAATACCTATGGTCTCTTCTAATTTCATGCCTATTGGTTCACTCAACAGAAGTTTATGAAGCACCCACAAAATGAGACAGGCATTGTGCTGGATGCTTTAGATATAATACCAAATTTAATAGGTGGAACTCTGCTCACAGAGGGCCAACAATGGAGAACTATATTATTATCTAGGAAGTCCACAGAATCCTAGAGGATCTGTATATTGTTTCAGAGAGCCAGGGATTCTCTGATATTATACACAATGTTTTTAAATTTTCCCTGGGAAAATCATGTATTATTTTCATGAGAATTTTCTTTAAAAACTTGTCTATTGAAATATGATGAATCAAAGTCTTTTTAAAAGAACTGGGGTCTTCAAAAATTAAAAACCACTAAATGTCAGGTTTAAAATGTATTCCACCTTTCCGTATTCTAACCTTTGTGCATCCTACGCTCTATTGTTTCCTCTGCAATTTTGCTAAGAAGATAGAAGGATCTGTGGGCAGTAGACACATGTAGTGTTTTTACTTTACATATATAAACACAGATTTCCGGTAGAGATTTTAAAAGTGCAGGCCAGAGTGATGTCATCAGCATAAAAACATAAGACATCCCCTGACAAAGCCTCACCACAGATTTAACAAATGAAAGGACAAATCCCAACAAGAAAAAGCCCAGGAACAGATGGTTTCACAGGTTAATTCTACCAATTATTTCAAGAAGATTTAAAACCAATCCTCCCAAACTCTTCTGATAAGTTGAAGAGGAGAGATCATATACTACGAGACCAGTATCACCCTACTACCAAAACCAGATTAAGATAGCACAAGAAAAGAAAATTACAGACCAAATATGAATATATACACAAAAATCCTCAACAAAATACTTGCAAATTGAATCCAAAAGTACAATGAAAGAATTTTATGCCATAAATGGCTTTTATCCCAGATATGCAAGGTGGCTCAACATAAGAAAAACCAATTCATATAATATACTACATTTTAAATATGAGGAAGACAAAAAAACAAATGATCATCTCAATTGAGGCAGAAAAGGCATTTTGACAAAATTCAGCATGCTTTCTTTATAAAAACAGTTAGAAAAATAGGAATAGAAGGCAACCTCCACAATATTAAGAAGGACATAAATGAACAGTCAATATGATGCTCAGTGGTGATAGACCGAAAGCTTTCCCTTTAAGATCCGGAACAGTGCTCAAAACCACTGTTATCCAGCATTGTACTGGAAGTTCTAGCCAGAGCAGTTAGGCAAAAATAAAGAAATAAAAAACATCCAGATTCGAAAAGAAGAAGTAAAACTTTCACTATTTGCATATGACATGATTATATGTATATATACACATGCATATATATATATGTGTATGTAGAGAGAGAGGGAAACTCCTGAAAAACTGCAACAAAAGCATTAGAGCTAGTAAGTGAAATCAGCAAAAGTGAGACAGTATATAAGATCAACATGCAAAAATCAGCAATGCCTCTAGATACTAGTAATGACCAATCTGAGGAGGAAATCAAGAAAAAATTCGATTTATAATATTAATTAAAAGAATCAAATATCTAGCAATAAATTTAACCAAGGATGTATAGGACTCCTACACAGAAAAATACAAGCATTGTTAAAGGAAGTGAAAAAGACCTAAATAAATGGAAGGGCATTCCATGTTCATGAAGTGGAAGACTAAATATCATTAGGATATCGATTTTACCCCCGAATTATTTACAGTCCAATGCAATAACAACCAAAATTGAAACAGCCTAGTTTGCAGAAATGGAGAAGCTAATTAACAAGTTGATTTGGAAGGGTAAGTAGCCCAGAATAGTCAAAACATCTTGAAAAAAAAAAAAAGGAATGATGTTGATGGACCCACACTTTCTGATTTTCAGCCTTATTACAAAGCTACTATAGTCAAAACAGCATGAGTCTAGCATAAGGATAGACATATGGACCAATGGAATTGAATTGAGAGTTCAGAAACAGACCCTCCAATCTAGGGCTAATTAATTTTTGATAAAGTTGTCAAATCCACTCAACTAGGCCACTTCAACAAATGGTTCTGGAAGAACTGGGTATTCATATGCAAAAGAAGGGAAGAGGTCCCCTATCTCATATCATATACAAAAATTATCTCAAAATGGATAAAAGCTTACATATTAGAGCCAAGACTATGAAACTCCTAGAAGATAATGTAGAGAAGCATCTTCAGGATCTTATTTTAGGCAATAGTTTCTTAGATTTTACACCAAAAGCACAGGCAATGAAAGAAAAACTAGATAAATGAGACCTCATAAAAATTAAAGGCTTTTGAGCATCAAAGTATTTTTTCATGAAAGTGAAAAGATAACTTATTCATTGGGGTCAGTATTTGGAAATCGCATGGTCAGTATTCTTATTAAACCGAATAAGAATTTAATATGCAGAATATATATAGAAATCTTGCAACTCAGCAACAGAAGGACAAATAACCCACTGTAACAACTGGAATAGAAATTTCTCCAAAGAGGAC